>NW_004624757.1:6250260-6399941 GCF_000247695.1 Heterocephalus glaber
TGATTTCTCATGGTCTCTTACAATTTTAAAGCAATTTTTCTTTTCCTGGTCACTAATTGCAATCTTATCTTCTATATCTGAAATTCTGTCCTCCCTTTGGCTCATTCTGCTATGTAGACTTTCAATGGAGTTTTTAATCTCCTGGAAATCTGTTTGCATCTGTTTTATGGATTCCATTGTTTCCTATGTTGGTGATTCCATCATGTTCCTCAGCTCCTCTATTTTTTTACCTGTGTCCTCTCTAGATTTATTAATCATGTCTTGCAGTATGGGCACAATATCTGCTATTATCTGAGAAATTATTTCTGATTTTATTTTTTCCAGATCCTCTTTTGTTGCCAGTTTAGGGAGTCTAGGTGTTTGAGTATCAGAGTGTTCCATCTTGTTTTCCTTTGGGGTTGTTGTAGTTGATGTGGAAGTCTGGTTTTAAAGCTTGTTTATGTGTCTTCTCATTTAGAAGGGGGATGGGGGTGTGCTGCTAGTAGCAGTGATACGTTGGCCCATAAGCCTCCTCCTCTGTGCTGGGAGCGGTCATTATTTGATTTCTTGATCATAGCCATTTTTTCTGGAGTAAGATGGAATCTCAGTGTTATTTTTATTTCCATTTCTCAGATGTGTTGAACATTGTTTTATATATTTATTAGTCATTTACACTTCTTCAGAGAGGTGTCTTCTTTTCAGTTGCCCATGTTTTGATTGAGTCTTTTGTTTTTGGAGGTCTAGGTTTTTTGGGGGGGGTTGTTTTTTATTTTTTTAAGTTTTTTATATATTCTAGATATTAGTTCTCTGTCCAAGGAATAGCTGGCAATTTTTTTCCCCATTCTATAGGTTGTTTTTTTACACTGTTGGTTGTTTCCTTTGCTGTGCAGAAGCTTTTTAATTTGATGTGATCCCATTTATTGATTCTTGATGTTATTTCTATTTTCAACTGGGGTTCTCTTCAGAAAGACTTTGCCTATGCCTCTATCTTCAAGAGTTTTACCTATTTTATCTTCCAGCATATCAGGTGTTTCTGTTTTAATATTTAGATCTTTGATCCATTTTGATTTTAGTTTTTTATATAATGAAAGAGATGAGTCTAGATTCATTCTGCATGTGGATAGCTGGTTTTTCCAGTGTCATTTGTTAAAGAGACCATATTTCTTCCAGCATATGTTTTTGGCCCCTTTGTCAAAAATCAGAGAGCAGAATTGCCTGGGGTTGTTTCTACGTCTTCTATGTGTTGCATTGATACACATGTCTGTTTTTGTACCAGTACCATGGTGCTTTTATCACTGTAGCATTGTAATATAACTTCAAATCCAGGATTGTGATGCTTCCTGCTTTGCTGTTGTTGCCCAGGATTGCTTTTACTATTCTAATTCTCTTTTGATTCCATATGAATTTTAGGATTGTTTTCTCTAGTTCTATGAGGGATTACATTAAATCTGTATACAGTAAGTCCCTGTCTTAAAACATTCGAGTTGTCATCTTTCATAGATATGAAAGGACCTCACATTACAAACATTCATAGAGGCAAACAAATCACAGATCAAACTAGCAAATAAAGTTTTTGCTAGACATTGTCACAGTTGTGCTGCTGTGTGCTTATCATACAGTGCAATAGTGTATAGTTTTGTAACTCTAAAAGTCAAAATAATTTATTTACAGTTGTACTATACTGTACTACCATTTTTTTTTTTTTTTTTTTTTTTTTTTGGTACCGGGGATTGAACTCGGCACCTTGCACTTGAGTGGCAGGCACCGGAACCACTGAGCTAAATCCCCAGCCTGTACCATCATTTTAAGGTGATGGTAAAAGTAAAAATAGTTTATTACAGTATTTGTGTGTGTTTGGGTTTTTTTATGCTTTACATCGAATATTTGTGTCCAAGGTATATAAGTCTCACTTTGTCAGACTTACAAACGAATCTGACTTACATTTATTCTCCCAGAACAGATTTTGTTTGTAATTTGGGCACTTACTGTACAGCCATTTTGACAATATTGGTTCTGCCTACCCAGGAACAGGGTATATCTTTCTATTTTCTGATGTCCTCTCCAATCTCTGTGGGACTTCATAACCTTTGTTCCTTTTCTCCAGCCCCATTGTGATTAAATGTGAGTTAATGGATAAAGATGCTTGTTAGTTTTGGGACACTAGATAAAATCTGTAACAGACCTAAAGTCCCAAAGTAAACTACTCAACTCCTTGTTTGCCCGGAACTGATGTTCCGGACACCACAATCTATAGAACAAGCTGCAAATGTCTGCTGACCATCAATACGTGACAGTCGACCACTAACCTTTGTCCCTTTTTCTTTAATTCTATATGTTAACTTCCCCCTCAACCCCCTATAAGAACAGCCTCGGACCCTGAGCCAGTTGCCTCTCTAAGCTATTTTGCTTTGGGAGTGCGGTCTGGCCAGACTAATAAAGGTCTGTTTTACTTTCCAACTTGTCCAATGTGTTCCTTCCCGGGTGTTCTTCGCTGCAGTCAGCTCCTCGGAGCGTTTGGTAAGGCCAACAGTCTTACATCTCCTTTTTCAGAGTACTGTAGTTTTCATTGTTGAGGCTTGGTTAGGTTAACTCCTAAATAGTTAATTTTTCTTGATGCTGTTGTTTTCCTAATTTCTCTCTCAGTGAGTTTATTATTGGTGTGAAGGAACACTACTGATTTTTGAGTGTTGTTTTTGTATCCTGCTATACTACTGAATCTGATTATTAATTCTAGGATTCTTTTGGTAGAAACCTTTTGGTCTTCTATGTAGAGGATCATGTCATCTACAAATGAAAATTTGACCTCTTCCTTTCTATCTATATCCCTTTTATTTTTTTCTCTTGCCTGGATTGTTCTGGCTAATGTTTTGAGTACTGTATTGAACAGAAGTGGTGATAGTGGACATCCTTGTCTTGTTCCTGATTTTAGAGGGAAAGCTTTCAGCTTTTCCCCTGATGCTGCTGTAGGCTTGTCATAAATGGCTTTTATCCAATTGAAATAAGGTCCTTCTATACCTATTTTCTTCAGCGTTTTTTGTTTTTTATCATGAATGGATGTTGGATTTTGTCAAAGGCTTTTTTGCATCTATTGAGATGATCATGTGATTTTTGTCCTTGCTTCTGTTGACACATTTATTTATTTGCATATGTTGAACACTGTGCTGTTCTTAAACCTTGTCACCTATTAGATAAAAATCCTGCCACTAAAACATCCAGTCATTCCCTAATAGTAGTAACTTTTACTGTGGCTTACTAGGACTCAATCATGTGCTAAGTGCTTTTTAATTTAATTCAGCTTCTTTCTTATTGGCCTCATTTTAAAGCTAAGAAATTCAGGCTTATTGGTTATACAGGGCTGGGCCTTCCCCAGGAGAACAATTGTGGCCCAAGGCACATTCACTGAAGGTCAGAATTGTAAAGGAAAAGAAACTGCACACACTTGTGCTTCCCCTGGGGATAAATAGCAGTGATTGATATTCTAAATAGATATCAATCACCTGGGTAGGGGTCAAGGTCTTAACCCAGCCTCTCCACGGGAAATATCCCTGACCCCTACCCTTACTGAAAATCGTTTTTCATTTGCTACATAACTTGCTTCCCAATTGGACCACCATTACCTAAGTAACTATACTTGTAACCTTATTGGATGTTCATGGTTGTACCCACGTGGGTTTCACCCTAAAAAACTTCTCTGTAAAGTGGAGTCTTTGGCTATCCACTTGGGACCCCTCCTGCCCCTCAGGAGCTTTCCTATCAATAAATATCTTCCTGTTGGGGATTTAGCTCAGTGGTACCACCACCTGCCTTGAAAGTGCAAGGTCCTGAGTTCGATCCCCTGTACCAAAAATAATAATAATAATAAATAATAAATAAATATCTTCCTACTTTAAAAAAAAGAAAGAAATTCAGGCTTAAAGAGATTGACATGCCTAAAGTCTATGAAAACTTGATTACTGAAAATCAAGTTAACTTGAGTCTCCCTGACCTAAAACTCATGAATAGAACCACCAGACCATACATTTTTCTTTCTCATAAAACACAACAAGAAAAGCCCCTTTTGAAAAAAAAAAAAAAAGAAAAGCCCCTTTTCCTAAAACCATGACAAAGATCAGGGAGATCTCTCCTAAACTAAAGCAGGATCCACCCACATACCACCAGCTCATCTTCACAATAAATGTAGTTGCACTATAATAAGAAATAATGCTTTGAAAATGTGGCCTAGCTGAGTATAGTAGTGCATGCCTATGTCCCAGCTACTGGGGAGGATGAGGCAGAAGGATCACAAATTCAAGGCTAGCCTGGGCACCTCGGAGAGACTGTCTCAAAATAATATTTTTTAAAAGGGATGGGACTGTTGCTCAGTAGTAGAGTGTTTTCCTAGCATGGTTGAAGGCCTGGGTTCAATCCCCAGTTTCATTTAAAAAAAAAAAAAAAGTAGTCTAATAGAAGGCTTTCAGGCACAGGGACTATGAGACAAGAGATCTAAGAAAAAGGATCCTTTGGGCAACACATCAGGACTCTTGGCATGTCAGGTTAGTCCCTTGCAGAAAGCTATGCATTCTATCAGTAGCTCATAGGAAAGAATGTAGGACAAGAGAGTAGAAATAGGGATTTCTAAACTAAATATGACATTAGGCAAGCTCCTGAGGCTCAGATTCCTTATCTATAACATTGGATAACCTGAGTTACCTGTCAGGATAGGCTAGGTTATGCTGTAGCGGAAAAACAAGACTAAAATCTCTGCGGTTTGTCACAATAAAGGTTTGTTTCTTAAACACCTTATATGGATGATGAAGGTCAGCAAAGGGCTGTGCTTCGTTGAAGTAGTCATCACTCAAGACCCGAGGTCACAGAGGTTCCCAAGCTATCATCCATAACCAGTATCTCAGGATAAGTTTGCAGGGGTTTTGGCAGCAGGCAAAGAGCTGTAGACTGAAGTACTGACAATTAACTGCTTAAACCCAGTAATGAAATATCAGATTGGCCAGAATGTGCCGCAGGATCTCCCATCTACCTTCAGAGAATTATGGGATCAGAATAATCCTAATTGGATGATAAGTACATTTAAATGAAACTTAATGATCTCTACTGCATTCAGATTGCTGTCAGTGTCAAATGAGCTTCTGAGGAAAGATGATTGTTCTGTCTACCAGCTTCAGTTATGAGTCTGAACTCAGATAGATACAAGTTCAGGTCCTGGTTCCAGAACTTGTGTGTGACCTTAGGAAAACTACAAAACTCAGTTTCTATTTCTTCACCTGTGAAATGGGAATATTGATACCTATCTTATAGAACTATTATGAAAATGAGATGAAACAATGCATGAAGCACAGTGCACACAGCTCTTAGTACAGTGGACCCTCAAGTTACGACCACCCTGACATCCTTGGGTTATGACCAGAATTTTAGTTTTAACTTATGAACAAAGTCTTGAGTTAAGACCTGAATGCTGGCTGCTAGTGCTTCCAGATGGTCTCAGATACAGATTGAACTCAAAGAGTTCTGGAAGAACATCCCCAATCCTTTCCTATGTGAGGTTAACTGGGAAATCCTGGCCTGAAACCTGCCTGGAAGAAAGTGTGGCCTAAAATTGTAATTGAAGGCTGTGTAGAGGAGCCTGAGCCTTCAATCGACCAACTTGAATTACAACCAGCTCTCGTGAACGAATTGAGTTTGTAAGTCAAGGGTCCACTGTAAATCCTTGGCAATGGTTGACTTTGAGTTCATAATTTTGTGACTAGTTGATGATTCATGAGGGTTCATTAAAATATCCTGCCTACTCTTATAGATGTTTAAGTTTTTCCATAATAAAAACGTATTTAAAAAATAACTGGGGTCCATAGATGTCACAGAAATGGAACACAGTGGTACCTTGGTACTAATTGTTGATTGGTTCCAGGAGGCACAAGTACCAAACAAATTGTTTTGGCTGGAAAATGTAGTGAGTCACAAACCAATCAGCACCAACATGTTCTAATGTGCATGTCCAGTACCAAATGATTGAGTACCTGAACAAAATTTTCATGTCAAAATGTGAAAACTGAAACCATAAAACTGTTAAAAGGACATACAGTAGAAAATCCTCATACCTTGAATTTTGCAATGGCTTCTTAAATATTCCACTAAAAGAAAACTACAGGCCACGAATAAAAATTGGATAAAATCAACTTCATCAAAATTAAATCTTACGTGCATCAAAAGACACTATCAAAAGTAAAAAGATAACACACAAAATGAAATAAAATATTTGCAAATTATATATTTGATAAGGGACTGATATCCAGAATATATAAAGAACTACAACTCAATAACCAAAAAAAAATCCAATTTTAAAATGGACAAAGGACTTGAATAGATATTTTTCCATAGAAGATAAATGTTATGGTTTATATCTAACATGTTCCCTAAAGCCTCATGCACTCATAGGTGGGGCTTTGGGGAGGTAACTGGATCATGGGTGTGTGATACTGATAGGTTTATAGCTGAGTGTGATGTTGGGAGATGAAGCCTGGTAGGAAAAGCTGAGTGAATGTGGCTGTGGTCTGGAGAAGGACAAAGAGAGGAAGAGAGAGAGAGAGGGAGAAAGAGTGAAAGAGACACAGAGAGAGATAGATCTTTCTCCCTTGATGGTCTGCTCTGCTTCCTGCCTACCCTGCCATCCTGCCATGGACTGTTTCTGCTCTGCCACATCTCTCTGCCATGACCGCCTTGGAGTCAGCCAACTATGAAACCTCTACAATCTGTGAGCCAAAATAAACCTCCCTTTTTAACTTGTGGGTTACGGGTATTTTGTCCCAGCAACAAGAAAGTAACTTAGACAATATACAAATGGCCAATAAGCACATGAAAAGATGTTAAATAAACATCAGTAGTCATTAGGGAAATACAAATAGAAATTATAATAAGATAAAACCACTTTACACCCACTAGTATGGCAATGTCCTAAAAAACGAAAAATAACAAATGTTGGTGAGGACATGGAGAAGTTGTAACCCGCAAATGGTGCTAGTGGAAATGTAAAATGGTTCAGCTGCTATGGAAAATAGTTTGGCAGCTCTTCATAAAGTTAAACATAGAATTATCATATGACCCAGCAATTTCACTCCCAAGTATATACCCAAAAGAGTTGAAAGCAAGACTCAAACAAATATTTATATACACATGTTCATGCAGTATCATTCCCAGTAGTCAAAGGGTGGAAACCATCTAAATGTCCATTAGCAGGTGAATAGATTGTGATACCATAATCCTCCTTCATCCTTGCGGGATGTGTTCCAAGACCCCCAGAGGATCCCAAAGCCACAGCTGGTACCAGACCCCATATATCCTGCTTTACATATAAATCTACAATAAAGTTTAACTTTTAAATTAGCCACAGTAAGAGATTAGTTGTTAATATAATAATTATAACAATATGCAGTAATAAAAGTTATTTAAAATTTATGACTTGTTTCTAAAATTTTCCATTTAATATTTTTGGATCACAATTGGCCGAGGGTCACTGAAAAATCAGAAAATGAAACTATAGATAAGAGAGTACTATTGTAAATACATACAATATTATTCAGCTATAAAAAAAGAAAGCACCCATACATGCTACCACATGGATAAACCTTTGAAAACATATTTTTAAGTGACAGAAGCCAGACACAAAAGGTCACATATTGGGTTATTTTTGTAATTGTTATTTGGGGGGGAGTTGTTTTGCTTTGGGTTTATTTTTTGTTTTTTGTGGGATTGTTTGTTTTGCAGTACTTGGAATTAAACCCAGGGCCTTTGCACTGAGCTGCATCCCCAGCCCTTTTTATTCTTTATTTTGATACAGTGTCTCACCAAGTCACTAAGTTGCATAGTCTAAACTCAAACTTGCAATCTTCCTGCCTCAACCATCCAGAGTTCTGGGACTACAAGTGTGTATGGTTCCATTTATATGAAATATCCAGAACAGATAAATCCATAGAGCCAAAAAAGGTAGAATGAGAGAGTGTGAGAAATTATTTTCAGTGGATTCAGAGTTTCAGTTTGAGAAGCTTTACACAGGGATGGTGATGATGGTTGCACAACATTATGGATGTACTGAATGCTACTGAATTGTTTGCTTTAAGTGGTTAATTTATGTTATGTGAATTTCACCTAAAAAACAATACCTCAGAAATAGACTTTGTCATCTCTATTTACTGCTGAGAAATCTAAACCTTTTCAGAGTCACACAAGCCTTTCTTAGCAGCCAAGATCAAGAAATCATATCTTCTAATCTAAGGGCAATTTACATTTGACTTCAGCCCCAGGGAGGAGACAGTAAAATCAGGAGGTCCAGGGGGAGGTGAAATAGTTGGTAGATTCCTCACAGACTTTATGGGCCTGGTGGTTTCTTTGTTGTTTTCTTTTGTTTTAAAAGATTTTCTAAGGGCACACTCACCTTTACACATGTATTTCTTGTGTAGATGCCAAGGTGTTGAATGAACTTCGTAAACCCAACCGTAAACCTTGCCAATGGTTCCCATAGGAACTGGCGGGCCACCAGCAAGGAGGGCCTCCTGCAGTGTGGCAAAACCATGCCCTGTCACACCCAGACCCCACCCACATCTCCCTCTGGTTACTATTGCTGTGAGGGCCATAAAGCCAGCATTTTATAGGATGGCCCTTTTTTTCTAAATCAGTCATAGCCTCTACATTTTTACTGTGCAACCAGACTATTAAAGAGATTTAAAAGTTTTCATTTGCACTGGAATATAATTTTTAAGTTTTTTTGAAGATATGTTTGAAATAGACTGAAAAAATAGGATAAGAAAATGAATTTGGTTAAACCATTTGAAAGTAAATTACAAACATCCTGACTGTAATGCTTCAACATGCATTACCAAAAAATAAGGATAGTTCCCACCATACCATTGTCCCATAACAAAATCAACAGTAACTCCCTAATATTATCCTAAAATTAGTCCATATTCAAATCCCCACTGGTTCCAAAAGTATCTTTCATGAGTGTCTGAACTAGGGCCCAAAGACCTTACCTGATATTTGGTTTTGTTTCTTAGATCACTTTTAGTCTAGAATAATTCCTTTACTCTCACAGTCTTAACTTATTTTTCCTCAGGGCATTGACTTTATCTTGGTAATATATCACCTTTTGTATTTGTGTGTCTCACTGTTTCCTTGTGGCATCTGTTAACCCCTCCATCCTTTGTTGTTTGTTTGTTTTTTGGTGGGTGTGTGGGAGGGGGTACTGGGGGTTGAACCCATGGCCTTTGAACTGAGCTACCTCCCCAGCCCTTTTTATTTTTTGAGACAGAGTCCTACTAAGTCACTAAGTTGCCCAGATGGTTCAAACTTGTTATCCTCCTGCCTCAGCCTCCCAGAGTACTGAGATTACAAGCATGTGCCACAAGCATGGATCCTCTGTCTTTTCTATAAACCAGAATTAAGGTTAGGTTGGTTAGAGGCAGGCTAAACATCATTGGGAAGAAACCACCACAGGTCAAGCTATGATCCTGGCCTGAGTCAATTATTTCACAGATAGTAATAAAATGGTCATTTCTTAATCATCTCATTCCCTCAAATATCAGCTGGTATCTTAGTTACTTCTCTTGTTACAGAGACAAAATACCAGATACCCAAAGTTAAAGGAGGAAAGATTTGTAGAGGTTTCAGTTTGTAGAAGTTTCAGTCCATAGTCAGCTGTTTCCAAGGCAGGGAGGCATGAAAGGGGGGCATCACAGAAGAGAAACAGTCCATGGCAGGGCAGGGAGGAAGCAGCCAGCCTGTCTTTCCCTTTTATCCCATCCAGGCTACCAGCCTTTTGGGTGGTGCCACCCAGAACTATGCTAATTCCAATAAATGGACTAATTTAGTACCACATACCCTTTATGCCATATCACACACCCTAGATCCAGCCTTTGGTGCTGAGGAGAATGGAGAATGTCAAATAGTAATTAGGTCAAAATGAACATTTTTACTAATAAATTTGTACCCAATGTTGACCTTTTTTTACTCTCTAAAAGTTATCTGAAGGCCCACAATGAATGTAATCATTACATACTACAAATAAATGCTCATAAAAATAAAAAGAGAAAAATTTATTTCAAGGACTATTACTCATAATCAAAGTTATTTTCCATTTTTGAATTATAGATTCATTTAAATCTAGTGTTCTTGCTTTATACATTTAGCTATGTTTCTCAGATTTATATGACATATTTGCTTTGTATTTAAAGCAGTTTTTATCAAGAAAAACAAAACTTCCAACAGTGACAAAGGCATGGCCACTTTCTTTTATTGGCTATTCCTGAAAACAACGTTAAGGCTTTAAATGTTATCCTAAGACTGGAATGTGGAATGTGGAGGTGAGAAATAGCTACATAAATCATGTCTCAAGTTCAGCATTCCATTCATCAGAGGAATAGCTGTAGCTGTAACTGGATTGCAAATCAGTGCTGTGACTAAGTTGTATGAATCACTGTTGGGAAACTTCTCCTGTGGCTAGTCTTTGTTTCAGGCAACAAAGTCACTATCACGAAAATAAAAATGTCTCAAAATTGGGGAAGGCCAGTGATGACCTTCCCAGTACTCCCAACTGGGACCAACACATTGACTCTGGCCCAGGATATAAGAAAAGGGCAGGATCCCCCTCCCTCTCCCTCTCTTCCCTCATCCTTCCCTCCCTTCTTTGTTCTCCAGTCCTAGAAAGTGTGGATTCCTTTCTCCTTGAGTGGATTCAAGCCTGCTATTGGGCTACGGGAGACTCCTTATTCATTCCCCCTCATGCTTAAGTTCACATTACCTATTTCTGTTGCATGAAACCAAAACCCAGACTGAACTCCTAAAATATAAATCCTCTTGAAGGGAAGAGAAGCCTGATGTTAAGACCCAGACTTGGCAAGAGGGCCTGAGGGTGGGAGAGGATTGATAGTCCTTGCTTGGCTGCTTCTCTCTCAACCCCACCCAATCCTGTCACCATGGCAACAGGACCTGAGACACCTGGGGTCTGAGCACTTCTTCCTGACACCATCCAACCATCCTTATCTGAGAAGCAATGAGCACCAGCTCTCCAGATGGCAGCCAAAGGGATCAAGGGGTGGGTGACCAGCATCAGAACTGCAAGGGCCGAACGATAGACTGAGGCCTGCAGGACAGTGAGAGTGTGGCTTTGAGAAAGGGTCCAGGGAAGAGGAATCTGTTTCCTAGAGCAGGAGACTGAGATAATAGCTGCGCAAAGTGCAGGTTAAGGAGGGAGGCTCTGGAGCCGGACTTCCCAGGGTTTCCTCTTGGCACTGCACTCGTCAGTTATGTTTCCTAGGACAAGTCACTTCCCCTCTCCATGCCTCAGTTCCCTCTCTGTAAAATGGGATGATGCTAAGTGCACCTATCTCAAAGGGTTGTTGCAGGGACAAATCAGCCAATTCTTTCATAGTACCTGTATCACGGGCATAGCAGGAACCCAGTAAATGTTGTCCCTGTTTGTAGACAGAGGAGGGGAGGACTGTCCATCAGGGAAAGCACACAAGACAGGTGAGGGAGACTTCTTTTAATCCCACAGATGAGGACATTCGGAACACCTGCATACTCAACAGCTGATTGGAAGCCCTGAAGCAATCATGGATCCAGAGCAAATGGGAACTCTTATTACTGTGATGAGAATGGAAATTGCTTGGCAGTGCCTAACTAGAGCTAAACCTTTGCTCCTCAGGAGCCCAACTCACCTACTCCTAGGTATACTGAGTAGAAATGCATGCATGTGTTCACTCAGATAGATACAAGAATGACCATAGGAGCCGTATGCTTGAGAGCCCCCAAAATGGAAACTACCCAAGTGCACAGCAAGAGTAGAATGGTAAACTATATGTGTGTATCATGAAAAACTTCTTCAGCAGAGAGAATAAACAAACTAAAACTACACCCAGCCAATAACATGGGTGAACCTCACCAAATATTGACCAAAAGAAGCCAAATACAGAAAAGCACTCACTGATGATTCCATTTATATAAAGTTCAAGTTCACAACCAGGCAAAATTAATTATGCTGTTAGAAGCCAGGGAAGAGGTTGCCCTTGGGAGCCGGGGACTGTCTTGGAAGGGACAAAAAAGGAATTCCTGGGGTTGTGTTTCTTGATCTAGGTTCTGATTCCATGGGTAAATCCACATGACAAAAATGTATAACACATCTGGGTATAGTGACACACATCTGTAATGCCTGCACTTTTGGAGGCTGAGATAGGAGGATTACAAGTTGAGACCCACCTGAGCAATTTAGTCTCAAAATAAAAAAACTGAAAGAGCTGGGGATGCAGCTCAGTACAAAAGCCCTGGGTTCAATCCCCAGTAACACACACACACACACACACACACACACACTTAGGATTTGTATACTTTTTTATATGTATGTTATATATCATCATTTACTTTTTAATATCTTAAAAATGCTACATTTGACTCATTCATTTTCAAGCAAATTACTTGCTTTTCCCCAGTAAGTGCCAGGCATGACACTAAGTATAGGTGGAGAGCCCATGATCCAGACACAGCCTCTTTTCTGCTGGGCTCAGATAAAGCCATGCCATTTGTCACATGTACCCTTTCTGGCCCAAGTTCTTCCCCTATTGCAGGCCTGGGTATTTTGGTGCTGATTCCATGGGGATTTTCTACCAGGAGGCAGAACGTCAGAGGGACCAGAGCAGGCTCCTCCTCTAGAGACATCCTGTTCAGCATCAGGCATGGTCAGCCAAGCTGGCCATTAGCTCCTTCCCTTCTTTATCTATGCCCCCATGCACTCCAACTTCCTAGTCTTTCCTCTGCCAAGCCCAGCCCTCCTCACAGAGCCCCAGGAGAGGGATTCAAAACAGAATTAGAATAAGATTCAGCTGGGCCTTAAACAGATGCGGTTTCACACACTGGCTCCACCTTGTCCCAGCTGTGTAATGTTGGACAAGTGCCCCCATGTGTCTAAGCCTTAGGTTCCTCATCTGGAAAAGGAAATTTCTCTTGCACATACTTCTCAGTGTTACTGGGAACCCAGAAAGGGCCTAATACATGTAAAGCATTGGCACAGTGTCTGTCATCCAGTAAATGGTATGACAATGGTTCAAATGTCTCAGGCATATATTAATTTAAATGCTACAGGGAAAGGTCTCAACCACCACATATGAAATCACCCAACCTCGTGATGTCAGAAAGTCATAGCTGGACAGTGAGGGCAGGAGAGGCAGCCAGAGGTGACTACTCTTTCCCCCTGAGTCAGTGACACAGAGAATGCTTTTAGGAGGACATAGGGAGACAGGAACTTGTGAGAACTGCTGGCAGAAACATAGACTGTACAGCCAATTTAAGAGCAATAGACAATATCCAGTGACATTAGGTACACTTACAGCCTGATGCAGAGGCCCATAAACCTACAGGCTCAATATTTTTTGTAAATAAAGTTTTATTGGAATATAGCCATGTACACTAATTTACACACTATCTATGGCTACTTCAATGCAAGAGCAGCAGAGTTATATGTTCTCAACAAAAACTGTATGGTCATGAAGCCAAGTACACAAGAGGTGACCAGAAAAAACAGGGAATGTTTAAATTTTAAAAATGTATTATAGTAAAAGACATATTGCCATTAATCCCCCTGAAAATACTCCCTCTTGCTTTGAACACATTTATCCCATCATTCTTACCACTTTCTGAAGAAGTTCTGAAAGTCTTCTTTTGTGTGTTTCTTTACAAGTTATGATAAAAAAGATGGTGAATGCTGCTGCTAACTGCCATCTAGCGAAAAGACAGGCTCATGCAAAAATATTACAGTGTGTCCTCAACTATCTTACTCACTGTATCTGGCACCATGTGACTTCTGGCTCTTTCTCAAAGTCCCAGTGACCATGAAAGATAAACATATTGAATGGATTCAGGACATCACGGCAGCCACAACAGCACAACTAAAGACACTCATGAAAGAGGACTTCCAGAACTGCTTCAAAAAGTGGCAAGAATGATGAGATAAGTATATTTGAAGATAGGGTGAATATTTTAAGGGGGGATTAATAGCAATTTTTCTTTCACTGTAATTTTTTATTTATGCACACCATATTTTTCTATCACAGCTGGCATTTTAGCTCACCCTTTACAGACAGTGTGCCAACCCCTAACCCAGACACTCAGCTCCTGGGGGCAGAAATCCTCCCACTCCTCTGTAAGGGGTGCTCATCAATGCTTTGCCAAGTAGGTATCCATCTCTGGAGGATCAGTAAGTAAAATGTAAAGTAAAATCAGTAAGTAAAATTCCCTTATAGAACATGCTAGTATGTTTCCAGATAACCTGCACATGTCTTCCTGTATAGGATCAATCATTTCTAGATTATTTATAATACCTAATGCAATGCAAATGCTGCTAAATAGTCTTTACATGTATTCTTTAGGAATAATGACAATCTGTACATGTCCCATTCAGACACTACCATTGTAGGCTCAACCATATAGTGCATGCAAGAGACTGGAGAACTGTGCTCCAACAAGGAGGGTGAGGGGAATGCAGGCCTGAGCAGTGGCAGAGGCCACAGCAGGCCACACTTGCACATTGGTCCATTAGCGAGGATTCAGCATAGGGTTCGGCGCTTTGCAAATTCAAGTTTTGCTTTCTGGAACTTTCTGGAGTTTTTTGGTAAATTTTTCAATCCATGATTGTTGAATCTATGATGTGGAACCCTCAGAGAGGGGAGGCTGACTGTACCTTTCTGTATACAAACCACATCTGTTATAAAAGGTAAATTGTATGTTGCACAATAAAATACAAAGAAACACATGTCTACTACAAAGCCACATTATATATTTAAGGACATTTACCAAACACAATGGAAGGTGCTCTCCAAGCCAGGAGGCTGAGCAAAGTCATGGGGGTGGGTGGGAGTGAAATGCAGACAGATGGTAGTGATCGACTATGAACTGAGCAGGATGATAAAGTTCATTCTGTGCATCTGAAAACTATAATTTTTTCAACTAAAAATCTTAAGGAAGCCAGGTGTGGTGGCACACGTTAGTAATACACTCTGGGAGCCTGAGGCAGAAGCATCACAAGTTCAAGCTCAACTGGGACAATTTAGCAACTTAATGAAATTCTGTCTCAATATGAAAAATAAAAATGGGCTGGGGATGCAGCTCAGTGCCTAAGGCTCTAGGTTCAATCCCTGGTACCACCACTGAAAAAGAGAAGAACAAAAAAGGAGAAGTCAAACATTCCAACTTAGCACAGGAGTCTGATCCAAGGCTGCACAACACCACCAGCAGCTTCATGCCCCAGCCTCCTCAGGTCTCAGGCAGCCCAGCAGCTCTGTGTGGGTGTCCCAGAGGCTGCCAGCGGTTTGAGGACCAGGGCTGGCACCATGGGCCAGCCGGACACTGCAGGCTGGCTGCCTTGTCGCACCGGACAGAGCAGACAGCGTGGGGCCTGACACGGGCCCTCCCGTGGCCGCAGCAGGGCAGCGAGCTTTTTTTTCCCTTGACCATCTTTGAGCTCAAGATCAGACACAGAGAAAGATTAAAACAAATATGAATTTAATCAAGGGATTCTGCTGTCCTGGGGTAGAAACAGGAGCCTGCTGACATAAAGAGAGGCTGGAGCGCTGGGGAGCCAGAGTGGAATCAAAGCTGCTTGCTTACCACTAACCGCTCAGATGATCCATATCATAACAACAAAAAAGAAAAACAATTATTTATTCTTTTTGATGTTGCAGCTCAGCAGCAACTTGCTTTTTGAAGAGAGCAAGGTCAAAACCAAGTTATTGTTTTTGCCTGAAACTTTGACAGGGACTCCGGGTTCTTCCGTGTGACCTACTTAGATGAGAAATGTGGGAAACTTGAAGATGTTCATTTCTTCTGGGCCACGGACTAGGGCCTCCTTTCTTCTCCTTCCCTCCCTCCTCCTGGCTATTTCTCTCACCCCTCTCTTCCCATCCAGGACATGAATGAGATGTAGTGGGGAACACAAAGGTTGCCAAGCGAAAGTTCTGTCTCCTCTGGCAGAGTTAGAAGCCAAGTTCTGTAGATGCACTCCTCCAGGGTGGGCTGGAGAAAAGTTGCCGTTTCATTCTCTAATCCACACACCAGACATTCACTGCCCAATGCAGACATGGTGCTACCTGCCAGGGACACAGCCACAAACACAGCAGACTCAGCCCTGGGCTCAGGAGTTTATCATTCACAGAGGCACATGAGATGGAATAACGGATAGTAATGAAAGTGCATCAAGGAAGCATGGGGGTTCTGGAGAACACAAGCCCTTGTAACCTAGACCCAGATGCAGGAGCACCTGCCCAACAGAAGTGTCTTTTAAGCTAAGTCTGATAGGCAAGTCAGAGTTGGCCAGGGGAGAACAGGCGGGAAGGGTGTTTGGGCAGAGAGAGCAGCACACACAAAAGCCTGGACGTAAGAATGTAGATTCAAGCTGCTGAATGGCAGTGAGCCCTGTGGGCTGAGGAGCTTGTTAAGGAAAGGGGAGGGCCAGGCATTTAGCTCAGTGGTGCTGCTGCCTGACTCACAAGCAGAAGGGCCCAAGTTTGATCCCCAGTATCAAAAAAAAAAAAAAAGGAAAGGGGAGTTTCTGGACCCCAGGGGCTTGGCAGGGACAAGCTCCTTCAGGAACTGGGAACCACCATGATGAGTTTGGATTTTTTCTTCATAGCACTGAGAAGCCACCACCAAAGCCCTTCCACAGGGACCCCTGTGGTCAGGGTGGCTCCAGAAAATCCAATGGGGCCTACAGGACTGATTGCAGGGAGGCAACCCTGGAGGTGAGAGGTGACATCACAGGGGACAGAGAGACATCGGGGAGTTGGAGACAAGGAGAGAGCTTCCAGAGCTTTGATGCTTCAACTAGATGTTGCAACTGACGACCCCTCATGTTGGGCCACACCCAGGAGGAAACCACAAGTGCCAGATGATGTGGCTTCCACCCTTTCAAAGCTGTCTAGCTCTGAAGCCAACAAGGCCTGACACCCTGTGCCCTACGTTGGCTCCTGTCTTAGTTTGTTTTCTGTTGCAATTTTAAAAAACAAACTAAGATTAGGTGCTTTGTGAAGAACAGACGTTTATTTGGCTCATAATTCTGGGGGCTGGGAAGCCCAAGAACATGGTACCTACATGGAAGGAGAGATCCATGCCACATCTTAACATGGCAGAGGGCATTACAGGAGGAGACAGCAATATGCCTGCTTGGGTCTCTCCTCCTCTTTTTTTTTTTTTTCTGGTACTGGGAATTGAACTCAGGACCTTGTACTTGCCAGGCAGGAACAATGCCACAGAGCTACATCCCCAGCCGTCTCCTTCTCTTCTTATAAAGCCTCTGATACTATCCTAGCATCTACACTCACAACCTCATCTAATCCTAATTCTCTCCCAAGGCCTCACCTCTAAATACCATAACATAAGGATTTGAGGATTAGGTTTTTAACCCATGAATTTTGGTGAAACACATTCACATGATAGCAAGTTCCCCAAAAGCAAACCTTAAAACAGAGATGTGGCTTCAGCAGCTTATTAGAAATGCTCCCAGAAAGCCATGGTGGGGAGCAAAGAGTGGGAAGAGAAGAAAAGGTAGCCAACACTGGCCCAATAATGAGCGGGTTTCTGCTCCAGGCAAAAAGGGTTCAATACCATGCAGGCCCTGGAGCATGCCTGAGGGGTGTCCTGTCTGAGGGCTCAAAAAGCTGAGGGAACCAGTTACCCACCATTTCCTTGTCACCCTAAAAGGCTGTTCCTGCTCTCAGATACTGTGAGCCTTCCTGTGCGGTGCTGATCACCCTCCTGCACTCTAAGAATGATCTCTTTGTAGTAAGAAACCAAAAGGGGGGGGGGGGGCAGAGGCATCCGGAAAGACACCCACAGTCTGTGCTCCACATAATGAGTCACCAAGTTAGTGAGTTGTCAATTCAAGAATGAATTTTAGGGTCTGGGGATTTAGCTCAGTGGTTTAGCCACCTGCTGCCCAAGCGCAAGCACCCAAGTTCAATCCCCGGTACCAAAAAAAGAGAAATAAAGAGCGTTTTCTCCAGATCCCATGAAAATTAATTTCTCCAAAGCCCAGCTCCAACAAAGAAGGCCTGAGAGGGCCTGAGAAAAAGCAAGAAATAAACAAAATGTGTCCTTCATTCCCACCCTTGCGAAGGCCAGACTGAAGACCAGAGGACTGGCCAGCTTGCCACTTCCACATTCCTCGCCCGGCTTGTAATGTCCAGCCCCTAAGTTCCCAGAGTCCCGTGTCCCGTGTCTTCAGAGCCCTGGACAGCCAACCCCAGGGAACAACCTCGACCCCTGACAGATGGGAAGTTCGTGGATAGGGACCCAGTCCCTTGTCCTTGGATGGGGTAACACAGGATATGCCTCTCCTCCGCTACCCAGCACCCCAAGCTGCACACAGGGTGACTAGCTTGATTATGCTCCCCCTTCTGGCTGCCTTCCTCCCTCCTGCCTCTCCCACTCCCAGTGATGATAAAGGCAGCTCATAGCAGTACACGAGGACTAACCCCATGTGCTAAGGTCCCAAAGGTTCATGTGCTGGAAGCATGGTCCCAGGGTGACAGTGGCAGTGTGGAGATGGTGGGACCTTCTAGAAGGAAGATTTAATAAGAGTATTAGGTCATGAAGCTCCACCCTTAGGAGGAATTAACACTGGTCTCCTGGAGTTCTAGTGACAGCAAGCCTGGCCTGTGAACCCTTCTGGCTTCCTGTCTTGCCTTGTGATCTCTTCTGCATGGTTCCCACCATTGTGATGTCATCTGTCACAAGACCCTCACCAGAGACCAGACTGGGCCACCTAATCTTGGCTGACACCAGGCATTCTTCCCAACACCTCACTGCAGAGATAGTTTTATCAGCACACCGCTAGTCATTTTCCTACTCTCTTATGAGTGTTTCCTGATACCACTTCCCCAATAAATAAACTTACATTCAAATCCTTGCTCATGGTTAGCTCCAGAGGAAGCAGCAATTCAGACAGCTTCCCTGCAACTGGAGACCAAGGGCAGTCATTAGCTCAGAGAACGGTGTTCAGTGGTCAGGATTGCCATTCCTCTACACACCAGCCTCCTCTCCTCCCAGGCTCCCCTCCCCACCCCGTCCCTCCATGTATACTCCCATCCACAGCCCACCACCCTCCCAAGCACCCTTGGTGTACATCTCTCATCTCTCCCCACCTAGCATCCAGTCCCATTTTGCTATTGATGGTGGCCTTGTTTCTCTTAGAAAAAGATGGTAAATTGTCATGCTCCCAGTTTTTCTCCCTCTCCACGTCTAGACCCTTCACCATGTGACTTTATAGTTTATCTCACTAATGAAGCAAGTTTGTGTCCCTACTCCTTGGATCTAGGCTCCATCTTCTTGCTCTGGCCAAGGGATGAGACAGAGGGAATGGTCTGCTGACACCAGGCTTTGCAAGTGCATCACTGTTTCTGCTTGCTGACTTGTGACTTTGATGTCACCATGAAGTGGACATTTCAAGCTGGTCAGCTGGTCCCAGGAGGACAAGAAGAGAGTTAAGGAACAGAGCTCTCCAGTTAACTGCCCCAGTCAAGTACAGCCTGGAGCAGAGCCTCCAGCCAACCCTCAGATGTGACAGCAACAGACACTTCCTGTTGTGGGCCCCCAGATCCTATGACTGTGATTGTAAAAGGAGCCATTCCTGACACCATGTCTCAGCTCCAGAGGATACCTGTGTCTACCAGTGTTACTTGCACCCTGGCAGCCTGACCAAGGTGCTACTTCACAAACGGGCACGTGACTCCAGAGACACAACTCTAGACATTTCTTGGAACCTCCAAGAGGGAGGTCTCCTTTTCCACTGGGGTGTGGGTTGGCAACCAGTTGTTGCGGGCTGCCATCTTCCCACTACAAAGAAAGTGACTTTTGGAGACTAAAGCAGTCATGTGCTCAAAAACTCTGTTCCCACAAAAAAGAAAACAGAGAAAGAAAAAGAAAGTTCTGATTTGTAGCATTCGCCAGTTTCCATGACATAAATACACCCATCGTAGCCAATTTCATGCTACCAATGATTTTACAACTGATGCCCAAAGTTCCTGAATGTTTTACTGTTGGCTCCAGCACATCCTTGCAATGGAACCCATACCGTGGAAAGCAGAGCCAAAAGATGGAGAGATAGACAGTATGCTGGTACTACTATTTGAGTCCTAGATCTAGCCATGCCTGAAACTGATTAAGTCCACTCCTGGATTATGTGAGCCAACAACTTTCTTTTGTTTCTTCTACATCCAGTCTGATTTGTGTTTCTTTCATGTGCAACTGAAAGACTAAAACACACCCCCATGCTCCTCCATGTTTCTGTGCCTTGAAGAATCATATCATATTATTAAAAATAACAATAGTGGGAAAGCAACTATTTACAGAGAACCAACTATGTGTTAGACACTTCCTAGAAAAGTTATTCCCACTGTCTTTACATCAACCTGACAAGATAGACATCATTAGGTCCACTGAACAGATAAGCAAAAGGAGGCAGAGAGAGGCTGAAGGTCATATGCTTGGGCCAGAAGGAAACCCAGATCTAAATGACAGCAGAACCCGTGATGCACCAGCCTCTCCTGTGGGGCTCCCTCACCTTATCCACCAGCCAATTTTCCTGCCTGGAACACTTTGGGAATCATCTCCACCTGGTAATCTCTATCCCATCTTTTGAGCAGCCAAGTCATTTGTCCAAGGTCACCAAGACATGTCGTCGTCATCGTCGGGCCAGGGTGGGACCTTTGTCTTTAGCCTGCCAGTCTCCTTCTTTGTCCACTTTGCCAATGGCTTTGGCTGGTTGGTTGATTGGTTGGTTGTTGTTGTTGTTGTTGTTTGTTTGTTTGTTTTTTAATTGGCATTGCTGGGGATTGAGCCCAGGCCTCACACATGCTAGGCCAATGTTTCACCACTGAGCTATACTCCTATCCCTACCAATTAATTGCCTTTGAGGAATGGAGTTTGTGCTTCATGCAATTTCCCAGAAAACTGTGTAAACAGAAAGAAAAACTGCTGCAGAACATTGCTGAAGTACACAGCAATAAGTGGTGTATAAGCCATGGGCCTTAGGGCAGTGGTGGGCCTGGGGCCTGCCCTCAGAGTCGGCAGAGGGAAACAACTCTAGCCTAGGATGATTCTGCCTTCACCAAGTCCTCAAGATCAACATGATCTCTTGGAATTTGTTTCTTTCTCCTGACAGTGGGGGGCCAACCATCTGTAGATCGCGCTAGTATGTGGGATTCTACAAGAGTCCAGAGCTCCCCATACATGGCTTCTTCTCCAAAAGGCCCAGTGCCTGCTGGCTGAGTCACCAACCTCTCAGGTACTCAGGCGCTGACCACTCCTTTTCTCCTCTTTTTCCAAGCACACAGGTGCATAACAGGGCTATTCAGTCAGTCACATAAGCTGGTTGCTGTGGGGTTGTTCCCACCCGGACTACTCGGACTGAGTTGGAGCAAGGAGTGGTTTCCCAAGGAAATGGGGAGGTTCTTACCAGAAGAATTGAGAGAGAATGCTGAATATAAAACAACAAATTCCTGCGATGTTCATCTTTGCTCTAGACCAACATCCAAGTCTAGACCACTATGATTTCTCACTTAGTCCTCCTCATTTTAACCACCTTCTAAACAGCCCTGAATCCTTCAACTCCCCCTCACCAAAAAAGAACCCACTCCAATGGCCTCCTGCTCTCCAACCTATAAAATCCAAAGTCCTAGACCTGAAACTGGAAGGCTGCATGCTGAGGCCCTAACATGATTCTCTAGCCTCAGCACCTTCATCTTTCCCTCACTCACTCACCTGACATTTCAGCCAAACAAGACTAGCTGCTCTTCTTCCAGCACACCTCACCTCTGCTCTCCTCTGTGCCTTAACTCATGCTGTGCCCCTCCCCTGGAAAACTTGCCAGGTCCTATTTCCATTTCTCCCAGTTCTTGGAATCAAGCCCGACTCTGTGGCCACCACTCCCAGGAAGAATGATTGCTGAAACTTCCCCAACTCCTCTTCTGTAGTCTACCCAGCCCCTCCTCTGATGCTCAGTCTTCATCATCTGGTCCCTAGCACTGCCCTTGTTATGGCTTGTGTCTAGATGCTCCCCCACCCCACAAGCCTCATGTGTTCACAGGTGGAGCTTTTTGGAGTTGGCTGGATCTAGAGCGTGTGATATTAGGATTAAGGGTAGTTGTACTAAATTAGTCCACCATTGGTTTAGCATAGCTCTGGGTGTGGATAATGGAAATGCCCACCCTGGGTGTGGATGGCACGGCCCCAAAAGCTGGTAGCCTGGCTGAGATAAAAGGGAAAATGAGGTCTGCTGAGTGCTGCTGCTGCCTTCTGCTTGTCACAACATGGACTTTCTCCTCTGCGATGCCCCTCTGCCATGTCACCCTACTTTGGAAACAGCTGACTATGGACTAAAACCTCCACAAACTGTGAGCTGAAATAAACCTTTCCTCCTTTGATTTTGGGTGTCGAGTATTTTGTCTCAGCAATGAGAAGAGTAACTAAGACATCCACATGGTGCAGGTCACCAGAGACTGTGAGTGAGAGTGATAGGAACATGATAGCTGCTACCCTAGGTCACCAAGTCAGCTTTCATATTAATCTGGACTCTAAACTGCAAAAAACAAAACAAAATAAACCAGTCAGACCTCTTTAAATGCAAAAGTAATTGGCTCCCTCATCAACACACAGAGAGTGAAAGTAGGCATGGCTGGATTCAGGACATATTCATTTATAAACACACACACACACACACACATACCCATCAACCTGATTTTCTTGACACAATGGCCTCATTTCCTCCTACTGTCAGGTGCTTCCTCCATGCAGCTGGAAAAAGTGGCTTCTAGTAATTCCAGCTTACACCATCCTTTCAACCTAGGACCTCAAAAGGGAGATGACCATCTTCTGTCACCAAAACTCTGAGGATTCTGGGCCTCCTAGGTCACTGGACCTTCCCTGAACCAATCACGGTGGCCTGAGGTAAAAAGCTCCTGGCCTGACAGGTCAGTGTCCCTCACCCATGTCAGGCCCAGCCCCACGTTTAGAACTCCCGGGACTCCAGGAGAGAGTGATCTGTTGCCAGGAAATAAGAGAGGAAAAAAGAGGATCATGGACCCCAGAACCCTCACAACGGCCAAGGATGAGGACTGATTCACCTAGTCCATTAGCAACCTGATCATTACTGCAGTGGTGGCTGAGAGTCACAGACGGGACGACCACCTTGACCACCATCACGGCTCGCATTTGCTGAGCACCGGGCACTTCACACACATGAACATTCATTCCTCATGATGACCCTGTGAGGTGAGTACCATGATGAGTCCCATTTTACAGATGAGGAAAAGGGATAAGTCGTTTGTCCAAGGTGCCCCTACTAAGAAGCTGAGGAGCCAGGATTCAAAGCCCAGGAGTCCAGACCCAGAGCCTGGATCTCCTATGCCCCATCCACAGGAGAGCTTGGTGGTGCCCGCGGGCTCTGACCTGCAGGAGAGTAGAGCAATCTGCCTCCCCACAAGGTTACAACCTCCTATCTGCAAAAAGTCTCCTTCATAAAATAGCACAGAAGCCTGGCAACAGCTCCCACCCAGCTGTTCACTTTGAGGGAGGAACCAAGCCCTCACCACCTCGCCCCCCTGCTAGCCTCAGCCCTGGGCACCCTGGGATGCTCCACCTCTCAGCACCCCTGGCTCCTTGCTCAGCCACAGGGGCAGCAGGGAGACAAGGAGGCCCCAGAAGTTTTGGAATGTTGTAAGAGGCAGAGGCCTCAGTGCAAGAACAGAAACCAGAAGACCGGGGCGGGATACCCCCTCCCCCAAAAGGGCAGGGAGGGACAGACTGACAGACAGATAAAGAAGGAGAGAGACACCAGGGGAGGGAGCAAGGCAGAAAGTAGGAGAAAGGGAACAAGATCATCCACACATCTCACTCTCCTCTCTGGAGGTGAGGGCAAAATTGGGACAGGAGGAGCCCTTTTAAAACAAGCAGGTAGCCGGCCATAGTGGTGCCTACCTGCAATCACAGCACTTGGGAAGCTGAGGAAAGAGGATCACCATGAGTTCAAAGCCAGCCTGAACTACATAGCAAGACCCTGTCTCAACAAACAAACAAACAAGTAAATAAAATAGACAGAAGTTGGCAGCTACATTTCTTGAGTTCTGATTCTCCTCAAGTCTTGCAGGGTGAAAGGCTCCCATGGTGATGTTAGCTGAGGACAGACACCCACCAAGGAATGCTCCCCCGCAAACCCCCCTGGCCAATGAGCCCGATATCCAGACGGCCCCAGGGTCACCTTGTTCTCTCCACCAAGACTCCAGAAGTCAAAGTCTGTGGCCTCTGAGTCCTGGGAAGTGACCAGGTGCATGCAGGACGGCATGGGAGGAGAGTGCCAGGCCACTTAGCTTTCTCCCTGGGGTATGAGCTCTCCTCTGACCCTGTGTCACACCCCAGAATATCTCATTCCTCCAGTGGAACACAGATGTCTTACTTTGTCCCTAATCAGCTGTGTGACCTTGCTTAATCCCTTCCCCTCCTGGGACCTCAGGCTGCCAAGTGGGGGGGGGGGCTGAAACTCCTTGCTCCTGGGTTCCCTTCATGAGGAGGCTGTTCAGGGCCCTACCCATCTCACCTGCCCTCCCCAGGAAGGCTCCACCCCACTGTCCAATTTTCCCCTCCTGCCCACCTGCCTAGCAGAGCTTTGCTGCCCTATGCCTTGGAGGCCTTGCTAAGAAGCTGACCACCACCCATGTGAATAAGCCTGACCCAGGGCAGGATGAGAGGTGGGATGGCAGATGAGAACAGACTGCACATCCTGAGATGGCAGTAGTTCCAATGGGCCTGGCATTTTGGGTACTGGTGACATGTAATCTCTGCACTCTGGGAGGCTGATGCAGGAGGATCACAAGTTCAAGCCCACCTTTGGCAACTTGGTGAGATTTTTGTCTTAAAATTAAAAAAAATAAAAAGGGCTCGGGGTGTAGTTTAATACAATAGCCCTGGGTTCAACTCCCCGTACGGGGGGGGGGGGGACGGACTCCAGAAAGCAGATTGGTGGCACTGCTCCACACTGCTCACTCCCACACAACAGCCCAGACCTCTCCTGTGTGGGGCAGCAATCCCAGGTCACACAGCCCTCCCCGGGCCCCCAGACACAGCCATGGCAACCTCGGGCGCATCTGCTCCCTCTCCCGAGTGACTGGGCATTGGCAGCCCGTGAGGGCACTTGGGCTCTGACCTGACAGAGCAACACATCGCATGCCCTCAGCCTGCGCCAAATGTCAGCCTCGTCGCCCGGTCCACACCCCACTCCCGACAACCAAAGGCACCCCTTCCAGAGAAGAACAAGAGGGGCCTCGTCATTAATAGTGCTGGCGGCAAGGTAAAGCCGCCCGCCCGCCCCAAGCACCCGCGCCCATAATTATGCCAGCACGGCTTTCATCCCCACGCGCACACG
The DNA here is from genome assembly GCF_000247695.1 of Heterocephalus glaber. Next base: position 6,275,678 of record NW_004624757.1, read on the forward strand.
CGCAAAGTTTATTGTTGTATTTCGGCCTTTTTTCAGTCTCCTCTGCCTTTCATGCAAGGCGAAGGGTGCCAAGGGGTCAAAGCATCCTCCCCCAGAGCCTCTCCCTGCTTCAGTCCTTTTAGAAAAACACCCAAAGCCATAATTTGTCTTAGAATTTCTTTTGAAACAGCTACAAGAAAGACTAACGACTGCTCTTTTCCCTCTGTTTCTGATTCCAGCCATCCCTTTATCTGGCTTTCATTAGAGCCTCGGCCGCGCCTCTTTTGTGGGAGAGACTTGAGGGAGCCGAGGCAGTTTCCCAGCCGCTGTGATGTTGCTAAAGATTAAAAAGGAGCTTTGAAGCTGCACCAGTTCTCTGCGCGCCTCCTCGGTACAGGACCTCAGAAAGACCCAAGCCATCTGGCAAACCTGACATAAAGACAAAATAAAGTGATTGAAACAGTCTCTTCAAAGCCACAATGGCAGATTTGTTGATTTGGGCGTTATCTTTCATGCAAGGCCCTCAGAAGTCGCCAGAACACCTAGGTAATCTCAGGCAAGCCTAACTGGAGTGGATGGAGCCTTCCAGGCCGAGGCTCTGAGAGAGCCTTAGCCGAGCCTGGCCTGGTAGGGGTGGAGGGGTGGACTGCAGGCTGCTGGAGGTGGCCTGGACACTCAACAGTTGAATCCAGGGTGAGCTTGGCATTGGTTCCAGTGAGGCCTGCTTGCTTGGTCTCCAGCCTTCCCCTGTCCGAAGGGGCACCTGATGCTCTCGCCTATGCAAAGCTGCTTTGAGCAGGAAGGGAGTGGCCGGGACAAAAGGACACTACCCTGATTGCAACAGACAGCCTTGACCTGTTTGATTCTCAAGGCAGGGAAGGCCTGTGCAGATGGCTGTCTGCCAGGGCCCACAGGAGAGTTTTCTTCAGCAGACTGAGTGCTGGGCCAGCAGAGAACCAAAGGCACCTCTGACCCACTTTTCCTGACATCCATGTTGCCGGAAACAGGCCCTGGACATTTCCTCCTTCCAAATGGGCAGGACCCACTGCACTGGGCAGAGTATTCCCCTTATCCTGCTGGGTGGCAGTCCCTGCAACCCCAGGCTCTAGATCCTGCTGTGTTATAGCCTGGATGGGGAATGTGGAGGGGGTGGCATCAGAGCCAGCACTACAACTAAACAGAGCCTGCAGCACTGAGCTTTAGGGCAGAGGTTTGGGGGACCCTACCCCAGGTACCCACTACTGTTGGGACGGCAAATCGTTCTATCTTGATGTCTCAGTTGTCCTCCAGGAGGCGTCAGATGCTGGGGAGAATCAGGGCTCTGTGAACATTCCTGTAGGGGCCCAGGTGGAGTCAGAGCAGGTGGTCCTCCACTTCCCCACCTGCCTGCAAACAGTTGCTCTGCTTCGATCTGCTGTACACACCAGCCCTGATCTCCAGCCCTTTCTTAAGTTCTATTGATCCAAACATACAACACAAAAGGCACAGGCTCACGTCCTTCCTCTGATGTCTTTGAACCTGAGATTCTAACTACACTGCATTCTACCCAGTTTTAGTAAAATAATGAATTCTGACCACCAATCAACTACCAAGAATCTACTAAAGAGCTACTGTGCACTCCCACCCAGAAAATGTGATACCCGCTGGTTCTCAGACGACAGCCCAGAAGAGTCTTAAAGGGAATTCACACTCACCAGGGACAATGCAATAGGAAATTGGCATCTGCTTTCCAAAGCAGGGGAGGGACGGGGATTTAGCTCAGTGGTTCTGCCTCCTGTCTTGCAGGTACAAGGTCCCAAGTTCGATCCCCAGTACCAAAAAAACAAACAAACAAAAAAAACTAAGCAGAGAGGAGGACCTATGGTCATAGGCCCAGGAGACAGCTCACCCACCCACCCCACTCCACCCCTCCCTGTCTTTGCCTGCCTACTCTCTCTGGCCAGAGGTAGGATGAGGGTCCCAGCTCCCCCTCCACTCCTCTGCCCCCTTCAGAGGGCCCACAGAGGGAAATGGCTCATCACAGCTGGCCCCCACTGCTCTCCTTCCAGAAGCGCAGCTGGCCCAGGCAGCAGAGTAGGAAGCTCACAACAGATTTCCTGGCATCTTGATATTGATGTTCCTGTATGAGATTAGCCTTGCATCTGTGCATCCTCCTAAAGAAAGAAGGAAAGCTCGGCTCCCTGAAGAGGCAGGGCCATAGATGAGCATATGAAGGGTACCTTCCCTTCTAGACAATTTGCCCCTCCTTTTCTAACCATGCTTCCCTATCTTCACTGTCTGGTGAACTCCTACTCAGCCTTCAAAACCCACCTCCAATGTCATGATTTCTGTGAAGCTTTTCTGAACTTCCTTCTCCCTAAGCTCACATAATACTTTGTGCATACCTGTTTTGGGTAGCCCTGAAGTTAAATGACAATAATTTTTCCATGAAAAGGACACATGTCTGGAAGTCAAAAGATCTCAGATCAGATATCAGCTCCCCTATCATCCATCAGCTATGAGACCTTGGAGAAGTCATTTTGCTTCCTTGATCATCAATTTCCTCATTTGTAATGTGGAGAAAAAGAAAATGTATCCCTTAGGGGATTGTTCTGAAGATTAAATAAAGTAGTGTATGTGTAAGAGCCTAAAATTATACCTAACACATATGTGGATACACATAGAGAGATTTGAGAAATTTGAGCTTTGTTCCTTCCTTTATAGGATGTGAGCTTCTTGAGGTCTGGCACCAGGTCTCCATTCATTCATGTACTCATTCGGCCAAGATCATGGAATTCCCATGGAAGGCCACCCTCTGAGCCCAAAGCTGTCTTACACAGCAAGTCACCATACAGGCTCTGTCCCAAGGGCACAATCTCCACAGCTGGTCTTCTACACCTGCACAGCTCCAGCACCTGCTTGGTCTAACAGTCCTTACCCTTCCCAGGTGGTTTGACTATGGCGGGTCATCCAGGTCCAGACTGAAAGTTGCCCGGCTCCTATGATGGTCAGCAGGCCTCTTTCCTGCACCAGGCATCCTCTGAGGGCACAGCCTTGTCCAAAAACCTTGGAAGGAGAGAGACAAAAAGGAACCATCCTCACACTTAGGAAGTTTCTGGTCTGATGAAGGAGGTATACAACTCATTCCTAGAGAGTTTTAGCCTGATGGAAGAGACAGACATAGTTCTCTGAAAACTTCCAGTCTGTTGGAAGAGTCCTATTTTTCTGATTGGGGGTGGGGGGACTCCCAGTCTGCTAATTGACAGCAGAGTCCCATTTTCCCAGACACTGCCAACTCCTGCTCTGATGGAGGACACGTGGATCTTGACCTAGGCCCAATCTATTACTGATGTGGGTTAGATTGTTCCGGTCACAGAGGACACTCCTCTAACAGAATCAGTATGTGCCCGTGGTAGCTTGGTAGATAAAATAACATGTAAAGGGAAAAAGAGCTCAGTATAGGGTCCCTGGCTGTGTAGTGTCTCTGTGTTTGTGGGCTCAGAAATGATATTCCTGGCTCTGAAGAGGCACCGACCTAATCCCCGGGGCTGGACACAAATGACACAGAATCCTCCGCCTCATATGCATCCAGCCAAGTACCCTCACCAGAGAATCAAGCCAGAGCTGGCCTGAGGCCCCATCACTGGCATCTTGTGCCAACCTCACCAGGGGAAGCTTTCTCACGATCAGGGACATCTGGTCTGGCGCAGCTCCCAGAGGCCAGCGACATGAAAAGCGAGGGGCTCGGCGGAAACACCATCTGCACATCATAAAGCCTCTTGGTGGTTCCCAGGGGCTGCCTCCAGCTGAAGCGTCATTGCCCGTTGCCCGGGAAAAGCAGAGGAAGTCACCAAACGGCCAGGAGGGGGAGGCTGGAGCGAGAACAGGATGGCCAAGTGGCAGGCGAGAGCAGGTGGGAGCTCTTCCACCTGGTACCCAACACACTTTGAAAATTAATCTCACCTGGTCTGTCACCCTGTCACAGCCGAAGTGAACACTGAGTTAAAAGTGATCAAGGGGCAGGGTACAGAAGTAGTTATGAATTCAGTTCAAGAGTTGTGCTGCCTAAGTTCAAATCCCAGCCTCATTCCTTGGGTGAGTGGACTAGCTTTGCTTGGCCTCAGTTTTCAGGTCTGTATACTGGAGCTAGTAATAATCACACCTGTACTTTGCCAGGCTTGCTGTGAGAATTACAAATAATACTTGCACTGAGCTCCACACTTAATATCTGTGTGTTTGTTATACTTCCAAAAATTTCACTATAAAAACGATGTGTGTCCCATCCATAAAGTAAGAGCTCAGCCCCTATTGGCTCTCACTATTATCATTACTATAATCTGTCCTATCTGGAAGCCACCAGGAAGCCCTTGAAGCAAGTATATCTTACTGGTTACAGATGTTGAAACAGCTTCATTGGATCTTCTGCCCAAGGCTCTGCCCCTAGCACCAAGGTCACAGCTGATTGGACAAGGTGTAGGAAGTAACTTGAGGGAAGCTCATCTATTGGCAATTGAATGGAACCTATCAGATTCTTCATGGAGAATTTGAACTTGGGTCAGAGCATGTGAAATGATGACCACATTGGGTCATGAAGAAGTAGAGGAAGGAGGCAGAGAAAAAACAGACCGAAGTAAGACTAGCAGAGATGAGGGAGATATAAATTTTCTAAGAGACAGGAAGAGATGGGGTGGGGGCATCCCATCTTTTGTTTTGGGTTCTGAGAAGAGTTCCTAGCAGACAGGGCTGTATCTATGAGATGCATCCTGCCAAGCAGCACAAATACAAATACACATATCACACACACATACTTTCCCACAAGTCCCCACCCACAGCTGGACAGCATTAAGAATGGTAAATCCCAAAAGAGACTGATTTTGTGGAATAAGGCTCAGAAGCTGAGGTAGTGAGCTGAATAGTTCTGAACACTAGCATTGGAGGAAGTGGAGAGTGGAGAAGAGATAGCTGGTTCTAGGGGGAAAATACAGGTGCACTGAGAGGTGCAATGGGGAATTCTATTAAATATCTGAATTGCAGTGTATGATCCTTACAGGAACCTGTCATCAAAACCTCACCACTTGCCATCTCTCAGTTTTGCTGCCTCCCAGTTGGCTCCATTCCTGGAGGGTTTGCCCCTTGCTGTTGACAAGACAGCTGCTGGCTTCTCATGTCCTTTAAGCACAGATGATAGAAGGAGTTTTGTATCCTGTTTGGGCTCCACAGAAGCATGCCCTGGGTCAAGGATTTGAGCACAAGTGGTTTCCTTGGGAAGCAATCACAGGAAACACTGGCAGGAGATTGGAGAAATGAGCCAGGAAAGGAAACAGAGCTCACAAAAGGAACATTATCACACCAGTTATCTCTGTGGGCACCCAGAGTCTATCTCACTAGGAACACAAGGCAGAACACACACCTCAGAGGAAATTGGAATATTTATCCACCAGTTCCCCTCAGCCATTGTTTGAGAGTTGCTTGAGGGTTGAGAGTAGGACTGCTTAAATTCTGTACCCTAAATACCTCACTTAGTGTCCCTTGGTGGTCCTGGTTATTCCTTGGTGACACTGACTCCCTGGCACTCTGACCTGCTGTGCACACGGACAGGACAGGCACAAGAAGCCTGCAAGCACCCCCAGGCAGATACCCAGGGACTGGTAGCTAGAACTTCTACCAGTGCAATAACAAATGCCAAGGGGCTACAGGCAGGGCCCACACAGTGGCTGCTACCCCAAGCCAAAAATCCCACTGCAGCTCAGAGGTTCTGATTGGATCATATGGTCAATCCCTGGACCAATCATTGGGTCCAGAGGGCTATGATATGCTAATTGAATTACTGCTAAAGTAGAAGATAAGATAATGGGGTAAATTTGAAGGTATCAAAATGTGTTTCTTTGGTACCTAATCAAAATGGGAGAGGTAAAGCCAGGTTCACACCTCTAATCTCAGCTACTGGAGAGGCTGAGGCAGAGTTGTGCTGAGTTGAGGCAAGTTCGAGGAAAGCCTGGGCAATATAACAAGACTCTATGTCAAAAATAAAAATAAAAAAGGAAGAGGTGAATGACAGCAGCAGCTCTAAGAAATAAGGTGAATGTGTGGTGGTACACATCGGTAATCCCAGCACACTGGGAGTCTGAGGCAAGAGGATTCCAAGTTCATGGCCAGCCAGGGCAACTTAGCAAGATCTTGTCTCAAAATGAAAATAGTTAGTGTTACTTACTTTTTCACTGATGGAAAAAAATACTCAAACCCACAAGTTAAAGGAGAGGTTTATTTTGACTCACAGTTGGTAGAGGTTTCAGTCCATAGTCAACTGGCTCCGAGGCAGGCCAGCATGGTGGAGGAGCATTACAGAGAAACAGTCCATGGCATGGTAGGCAGGAAGCAGCAAGGGAGTAGGCTACACCCACGTTGAGTCACCAGGTTTCAGCTCCCAACATCACATGCATAAATCCATTAGTGGACTGATCAAGTATCACACACTCATGATCCAGTCACCTCCCAAAAGACCCACCTGTGAATGCATGAGGCTTTCACCTGGCTATCATCTGGATATAAGCCATAACAACTGGAGTTGTAGCTCATTGTGAAAGTCCTAGGAGCAAGCCAGAGAGAGAGAAAGGGAGAGAGAGAGAGAGAGAGAGAGAAGAAATAAGGTGAAGGGATGTTGGGCAGCCAGAACAACAAGACACACAAATGACCACTGTTCAGTCTCAAGTTTCCAAGTTAATTAGAAGCTGCAAAGGTTGGGTTGGGTCAGGCTTGTCAAAAGTCCTTCCAGACAAACGCTTTAGATACCACTTGCCTTGGTCTGGCCCATGCCAGACAGTGTGCCAGGCTCTCAGGGGGTGCAGATGAAATGGTATTATTTATGCTTTCTAGGAGGGAGATGATAATGACTACTATTTCAACTATCATTTAATTCAGTCTGCTATTGAGATGCCACTGATAGCCACACAATTATTTTATAAGCCACCCAGAAAAATGAAAAACTGCCAATTAAATAATGTTACACCATGGATTATCAAATTCATTCTAATTTTAGTGATATGAAATGTAAAAGCAAAGAGGTGTAATGAATTATGGTAGTATTTTTGTAGTAATATTTTATAATAGTTTATAAAGAATTTTTTGTTGTTTTTTGAGACTGGGTCTCACTATGTAGTTCAGGCTGGCCTTGAACTCTCTATGGAGCCCAGGCTGGCCTCAGACTCCTGGTGCTCTTCCTGTCTCCTAACCCTTCCAAGTGCTGGCATTATAGGCAGGCACTACCACATTCAGCAATAAAGGATTTTTAATACACATTTTCCCACTTGATACTCACTACAAACCTGCAGGGGTCATCTCACTGCTTTCTTTATTATATTCCATGAAACTGCACTCACGGGTCGAGGGACTTGCCAAAGTTGCCAAAGTGGGACTCAACTCCAGGTCTGTTTTGTGGCAGAACCAGGACACCTCCAGGTCTCCCTTCTTTTTCTCTTAATCCTTTTAAAAACAAGTATGGACTATTCTCAACTCTCCTTCTCTGCAGCAGGAAATGAGGAGGCCATCTAGCATCCCCTCCTTCTGCTCCTGCCCACCACATGCTCAGTATTGAGATGTTTCTGTTCTCAGGAGCTCTCATTCCTTCCCAGCAAACTAGCCTTCCTTTGTGACCACAGACGGGTGATGTTGTCACTCACTTGCTGGCAAGTCCCTTCAAGACTTCTACCATGGTGAATATTTCTCAAACAGCATCCTTCACAAATATTTGACCTGCAAGCGACCAGCCCTTGGCCCTCAGAGCACCAAAAATAAGTGCTATTTGGTAACGGTTTGTCCAATAATTTCCTCGTGTTTATACCTAAATGGTCACAAGCTGAGAAGCAAGGTGGACTTTATAAATAAGCAACATGAGCAGGGACACAGGGTTCATGTGTGGTTTAATGCTCTGCTGTTGCCACCTTCAGATTCTTACTCGCTTTGAACAAAGAACCTTACATTTTCATTTTGCACTGGCTCCTGCAGATTATGGGGCAGGTCCTGCTGAGAACCATCCAGCTGCTCCTAAAGGCATCTGCCCATGGGGTTGGTTTCTTTGCCCCATTTCTGGTGCTCCTGAGATTAGGAGCTACATCCCTGTCTCCTCTGTATGCTCAGTGAGCAGTGAGTAAAAGGAATGAATGATGTGTGGGTGTGATACACACACAGCCAATGTTCTTTCATTTGCAAGTAACAGAAATCTAGTTCAAAGTAAAAACTCACCAAGATATATAATGTACAGGTACAAATTCCCAATAATGAATGTGATCATAATGTATACCTAAAATGTACCAATAAACTTAATGAATAAGAAAAAGAAAAAAAAAAACCCCACAAAGTAGCCAAAACTCAAAGGAGGAATTTATGAACTCAATGGATTGCAAAGTGTAAAATGTTGATGAGCTTCCAACTCAGTTGGACCCAGGAATAGAAATAGCATCAGGACACTAGCTGTTGCCTATTTTCTCCACATTGGCTATCCTCAGGAAGCACTTCCTCTTGAGCCTCAAAAGTCTTAGGCTGACAAACCACTAGCTCACCAACTTTAGGAGAGAGCATTTCAAGCAAAGTTCCTATCAAAGTCAAGCTCAGTCACATGTCTACTTCTGCACCAATCTCTAAGCCAGAGGCTGGTCTGTTCTCATTGGCCAGACCCTAACCACATGTCCACTTCTGGACCAATCACTGGCAACTGGATACTCTCCCAGAGGTCCCTAGGGCAACAGAAGATCTCAGGGTGGGAGTTAGGATCTTTTCTCAAAGGAAGGGGAGACTTGATGCTTGAAGAGAAAAACTACCTAGTAACATGTAGAAAGGCTACAGCAGTGACCAAAACAGAAAACAGACCCAGCTCATGCCCTTGTGGGATTCTCAGTTAAGGGGAGACAGATAATGAGCTTGCGAGTGCGTGATGTTTTAAAGAAAATAGGGAAAGAGTATGCGGGCTATGAGGGAATCTAAAAGAAGGCTTGTTAAAGCAGGATGTTTAGGAAAATATCCAAGTTGGTGAGAAATGAGAAGTGTGGGAACAGCATTCCAGAAGAAGGAACAGCATATAGGAAGGTCCTGGTTGGTGGAAGAGTAATATATTTTCAAGAGACTAAAATTAGGCAAAATACATCTAAAGGACCATGAGTCAAGTAGGTTGTGGCGTAAGATGGTGTCAGAGAGGAGGGCATGGAGCACCAGGTTACATGGAGCCTTGTGAGCCTAGGAAAACAGCTTGTGCTTCATCTGAGGAAGACGGGAGGCCACCAAAGTGTGGTGACCACAGCAATGACGTGGTCTAACCAATTCGATGTTTTCAAAGGTCGCTCTCTCTGTGGTGCTGGTCAACAATGTGGTGGCTCTTCCTAAGTCAGTATCAAAGTTGCACAGGTTGGGGAGCTATTTCTTCCAATGGGATATCGGAGAAGGCTTTGAGGAAGGGATTTTACTCCAAGTGAAAGTTGGACAGGCAGGTGGGAGTGAGAAGGCTTTCCAAACCTTTTCCATCTGAATAAAGGGAAGACTTGTTTTCCCAAGTTATGCCTCAGCCTAGAAAGAGATGCCCCTTCATCCCTCCCTTTGTGTAGGGTTAAACAACAGTAACAACAAGTCATCAGCAAATAACTCAATGATGCTATAAAATTTGCCATAAATAGATATGGCTGAGCCCCAAAGAGATCAGGGCTGACTATATCAGCAACTCCAAGTCTGACCTGCAATGGCCTCTAAAGGGCAAGGTCACAGTGGTGAGAGGGGTACAAAATGCCTCCCTCGTTGCATTTTCAGCACAAAGGGGCACATTTGCCTCTCTGATGAGTGGGCAAGAGTCAACTGAGCCAATCAGAATTGTGTTCCTAGGAAAGACCCTCTCTGCCAGATCTTTATTGGTGACCAGTCTCTTGAGGGGCAAGAGTTAACATTTTGTGAAACACATTGTGTTTGTTAAATAAAGTGTGCCTCTATTCAGCAAGGAATTTGCCTGTCAGCCCCAGGATGTGCAGTGCCAGCAAGGTGCCTCTGGGCTCTGTTCCTCTCTGAGCAGTTAATGGTCTTCATTGTTCCCTTCCTTCTCCCATTGGACTCTCCCAAATAAGGTCCCTTCCAACCAATGGAGAAACTGACTTGGGGAACTGTTTAGGTTTTGTCTCTGTTTGGTTGCATTATCTATCCAGCATTCATTCTCCAATCCTATGGAAACAGCACCATAATTTTTCTTGAGGATCACACTTTTAGGTTTAGGTGGCTCTAGCCTCCCACTCAAGCTCCAGGAGGAAAAATATTGTGGTTTAGGTTTAGCTTGTCCCTGAATTCTACCACCATCATGACCACCCTCCCCAATCCCATCCCTGTCATTCCATGATGATTGGTTCTGGGGAGAATATGTCCTAAATCGGTCTGAGGAGATAACCCCATGACTTTTGATGGCTTGCTGAGGGAAGGAACATTCATTTCTCTGAGCTGGGCTCTACAAGCATGCCAGCCTAGTGATTCAAGAAATCATTAGTACTTGTCTGATAATGAGACTGGTGAAGAAGGGAGCAGAACTGAGAGATAGAGAGAACAAGCCTGAATCTTGTAAAATAATTTGAGCTCCTGGATACAGCCCTGCCTGAAGCTGACATCATTAGGGATGAGCTTCTGACTGTCACATGGAGGCCAAGCAATATAAGGGCAAGAACTAGGCACCTTGATTTCCAGTGCAGTGCTCTCAGCCTGCATTGTGTTCCATGTAACTGTACACACACACACACACACACACACACACACACACCACTAATCTTGTTTGTGGCTTTATAGTCTGCTAAAAGATGGATATTTCATAAATAAAAACATCTGTTCACAATAGTGTTTTATCTAACTGAATCAGAGCTGTAGAAGAGTCCCTGGAGGTCACATCATTGAGTAGTTTTCAAAGACAACTCCTTGTTTCAAATGAAATCTTGAGCAGAGCTTCTATGTGTAAGAAATCTTGTTAGTGCAAATGTACTTTAAGTTAAAATGTACTTTATCTTCTAAGTTAAAAGTTTGAACATTTACTTTTATAATCAATGAAGACCCAAACTTTAATGTGCTATTTGCTTCCAAGCTATAAAATTTCATTATTTAATATGTGTGGGAGCTTTTTTATCATCTTTTTAAATAGTTAAAAGTACTTTTAAATATACGAACAAGTCCCTGGGCTCTTCTCCATCTTTCTTTGGGCTTGTGAGTAATAATGGATGCCTGAGTTTGTCAAAGTTCTTCTTTTGGTGTCTAGTTGTTCTACTTTTATAGAAAGGGTCCCTTTTGCTTGTTCAAGGAAATAAAGTCTAGGCATTAGCTAATGTCACATCTTAATGCATATATATGAATCACTCAGGGATCTTGTTGAAAATGTAGATTCCAATTCCACTGTTCTGGGGTGGGGCATGAGACTCTGCATTTCCAGCAGATGCTACAGATGCAGCTGGTTCATGGATCCCTCTTTGAGTAGCCAGCCTCTAGAATACACCAGAGAGGCACATCTTATACACACTCCTGAGGCCGGGAGATGAGAATCATTACTAAAATCTAACTTGAGAAACAAATTAGGAAATACTGTACATACAGTGAACATACCAGAAAGTGGTGAGATTATGAACATTTTAAAATTCCTTGTGCCTATCTGCATGTTCAAATTTATCTATACTAAACATGTATAGCCTAAGTAACAAATAAGTTCAAAACTAAATAACTGAAACAAGAAAAACCTAAAATACACACACATTTTTAAGATAAAACTTTTTCCCAGTGACAGAAGATCAGAAGTTCCTCCCCACAAGCAATGGTATTTGAAAGCAATCAGCCAGTCCTCCTTCCCCAGCCCTGTAGAGATGGAGAGGGTGAGGCCCAGAGAACCCGGGACATGCCCAGGCTTCCTAGCTGGTTTTGGAAATACGAGTCATGAGCCATGGTCTGATAAGAGTTTATCCAGTGCACAGCCACTTGCAACAAAGGGAGTTTGATCTTGGGCCTCATCCACAGAACAAAGCTCCAAGGAGCGACAGTAGAGGTGAGCTTGGGCCTGCAGGACCATTTCTGAGCCACAGACTGCCCAGGTCTCCTAGAAAGACCCAGCCACCTCCAGCAGACCATGTCTTCTGATTTTTTCTGCTTTACAGAGCAAAATCCACACTACACTGCCTAGCATTCAAGGCCGCAGCCATCCATCCTCTGCTGCCCCTTCCCGACACATCCTCCGCTCACCCAGCCTCCCCTGCTTGGTGCCCAGGCGCGTACGATCCTGTTGGCTTGATCCATCTTCCCCAGGCTTGAACAGATCCTCACAGGGCTTGTAACCTCTCTGCAGCCCTGCCCTGCTCTTCCTATCCTTTCCTCCCTCTGCTGTTCCTCCTCCATCTCCTCTACCAGCATCTTGTCCTCTGCTGACGTGCTTGTCCTGGAAACCCCTCTGGGCTTCATCTCCTCTGCTCATTCTGCCACATTCTCCTTGGTGTCTCAATTGCCCCTGAAGCCCCAAAGACATCTCTGCGCCAAAGAGTATTTTCAGACCCCTCCTCTCCTCTGAGCCCCAGACCCATGCATGCTGCTCCCTCCTTGGCATCTCCTCTTGACCATCAGCAACCTCCCCAAAATCTTTCCTCCTTGCCGGGGATTTAGCTCAGTGGTTTCACCGCCTGCTGCGCAAGTGCAAGGACCTGAGTTCGATCCCCGGTACCAAAAAAAAAAAAAATCTTTCCTCCTATATACCCTCTCCTCAAGGTGGGACCCGACCGGCCACATCTCTGCTCACCATGCCAGCAACACAGGACTGGGCTGCCTGCCATGGCTTCCACCTTGCCCTCCCCTGCCTTCTCACTCCCCTGCAGTTCTTTCTGTTCGCTGCCCCCATTGATCCCCATCTCTATTGGGGCACCCATTTCTAGGGCACTTAATCTAAGGCTCACCTGCAGGGTCAAGGGTGACTTTTTCCAGGAAACCTCAGCTGAATCCCTAGGCTGGGTCAGAGCGTGATCCTAACAGCACCTACTGTTTTTCTTCAAAACAATTAGCACAGTTGCAATTCAATAATAACTAATGCGATTCCCTGTTTAATGTGTGTCTCCCTCACTAGGCTGTGAATTCTATGGGGGGAGGATTGTGTGTATTTCTCCCATCTTCCCAGAACCTAGTGCTCAGCATAACAAATCCTGGATGAAAGCAGGTAGAACAGGAGGAGGGAGGGAGGGAGGGAAGGAGATCATAGTCTTGCGCCTTTCTTATTTAATCAAGGGTTTTGGGTTTACCCTCCTGGCCAGGATCTGAGTCCGAGGAACTTCCTGGGTTGGCAGCAATGGGCAGCAATGAGCACCGTGAGCAGGACTCACTGCCCTCCAGCAAGCAGCTCCAACACTATGCAACAGAGGCCTCACTACTTCCCCATGTGGACAGCTGCCAGCTTCTGCCTCTCCTTTGCTCACTCAGATGCAGGCGCCTGGGACTGCTGGCAAGTGACCCTGAACAACCAGGGAAGCTGCACTGTCAACAACTTGTCACAGCGAATCACCTCAGGCCACTGCATCCCCAAAGAGCTGCCACTGAACCAGGCTTGGCCCTTGCCCCTTGGGTCCTCACCCAGCAGGAGTGACAGACTGGCACCAGGAAGGCCAGCCCTGCCCAGGCGGCCAAGCTGGGGCACCTGCTGTGGTTGGGCGGGGCCTGGGCTTGGGAAATGTCATCTCTTTCCCCTCTACTAGGACAGAGGGCAGCGCCCGCCTCCGTTGGCAGGAGGACAGCCCTTCCCTGCCCCAGTCTGTCCCACTCCTTTGCACTTGTCCTTGGCTGAGCCAGGACCCTCTTCTCCAAGCACTTTTGCTTGCCCTCCTGCCAACCACATGCTGCATGAGCTGTTCTACTCTTTGCACAGAGAACACTGAAATTCAGAGTAAGGCAAGCAAAGAAGAGGCCGGAGGAGTGGTATGTGCCTGTAAACCCAGCTACTCGGGAGGCTGAGGCAGAAGGATCACAAATTCAAGCTTTGCCCAGGCAACTTAGCCAGACCCTGTCTCAAAACAGAATAAAAATATTAAAAGGGCTAAGAATGTGACTCAATAATACAGTACTTGCCTAGCCTGCACGCAGCTCTGGGTGCAATCCCCAATACCACACACATGAAAAAGAGAGGTAAGGAACCCAGGAACTCTTAGAAGTTCCTCACTGGTGCCCAGGAAGGGCAATGTGGGCAGTGCACAGGGAACCTGCAGTCAGTTCCAGCCGGGTGGCCTTGCAGAGGTCATCACCTTTATGCACTCAGCTCCACTCTCTGCAAGAAGGACACAGGTGTTGTCCTCCTGGATTTGTAGTGAGGACATTGAGCACAGAGTCTGGGCTGGTGGCAGGTACTCCACAGAGGTCCATTAATCACTCATTCCCAAAACCTGGGGGCTCTGTCCCGGGGATATGGTGAATATGTGCCAGGTCAGGCCACCCAGGGAAGAGAAAGCAACCCTTTGCCTCCACAATGGAGCCCAGCATCAAACAGACTGCAAGGGAAGATAAAGGCCTACAGACAGGGGCTAGTGCAGGACAGGACTAACCCAAGTACAGAGCCAGCTGCATCCTCTCCCCAGGATCATCCTCCTCCTCTTCAGCCAGTAAATTTGTAGGACCACAGGAGGCTCTGGCTTCTGATGCAGGCAACTTACTGCTGCTGAGAAGCCTGCTCTTCAATCCCAGCTCAGAATCATCCCCCTACCTATGTATCACAAACCTGAAGTTCTACCACTAGAGAACAATTCCACCAAGTAGGGCAGTCACTTTTTCTCTACTCAGCTCTCCTTGTCTAGGTAACTCAATGGAACACAAAAAAAATCTATAAACAGCAATAAAAAATGACTTCCACTCTCCAGAGTATCGTCTGATCTTTTTCAATGCATGAACATGCATTTATGACTGTATGCATCCTCTTCTGGACTTTGTTTTAATTTAACTGTATTTCAAGCACACAGGAAGGGAGTTGATTTGACTCTGTTTCTAAAGAGGAGTGCAGCACAGGGGTTAGAATGTGGGATTTGGAGGCAGACACAGATTCAAGGCCCAGAGAGATGAGCTATGTGACTTTGCACCTGACTTCTCCAGCCCTCTGTTTCCCCACCTGAGGGATAGGGATCACATTTCTCCGCCTACCAGAATGGAATCAGGATGGGGAGGATAATGTGTGCAATGCTTTGGCAGAGCACTTTTGCAACCATGGCTAGTGCATGATGTCACTTTAGTCCCTACTGAGATCCACACCCTGTGCAGTTTCCCAGTTTGGTGTGATGTTTGTTTAAGCTGTCTCTGTGATGTAACAAGTTATCCCAAACCTTAATGGCTTGAATAAATGCACATTCATCACCTCCCAGTTTCTGTGAGTCAGGATCCTGCACACTGCTGAGCTGGGTCTTCTGCTTCTGGTCCTCTCATGAGGCTACCATGAGGACGGTGGCCAAGGCTGTGGTCTCATCTGCACACCCCACTGAGGATGGACTTGCTTTGCACCTCAGATGGTGGCAGTGGGATGTAGCTCCTCCAGGGCTCATAACAGGGCTGGTAGCCTCAGGGCTGGCTGGAGGTTGGCTGGAGGCCAGCCCCAGGTCTATGCCACATGGCCTTTCCAACGTGGCAACTTCTTTCATCAAAAGGTGCAAACAAGAAGGCAATGGAGAGAGTTGACCAGCAAGACCCAAGTCGTGATCTTATGTAACCTAATAAAAGAAATGACAGCCACGATCTTATTAACCTAATCACCTCTGCTGCATCCTATTGTTATACGCAAATCACACTCAATGGTGGCGGGGGTGGGGGGGCATGAATGACAGAAAGCAGGACTCTTTGAGGTCATTTCAGAGTCTGCCTGACATCATGGGGTAATTTCAACTAGCATTCTCAGGTGCTTTCTGTGCCAGGCACAGGACTAGCTCTAGGAATTCCAAAGGGCATGAATTGGGGTTCCTACCTTCCAGGCACTTTTTCTGAGAGATGTTTTCTGCTTCTTGTTCTTTTCACTGCCGTGAACACTCTATGACCTATGTAGGCTTGCTCTCAAGGCAGGGAGTACTAACGCCATAATGTAAGTGAGGTAGAACATCTTTCTCCATCACAGGGTAGCTGGGGGGGAGGGGGAAGACATAACTCTGAGGGACATTTGAAGGGTAGTGGTCATTGTGCTAGGTACTGTGGGTACCAAGGAGAATGGGACCCATTCCTGTCCTTGGGAAGCACACAGGGTGATGGGGGCAGATGGGCAAACATGCAAGTCTAGACTGCAGTGACTCATGCCACAGTGCAGGCCAGGCTACAGAGGGAGTGGGCATAGCAGTTCTCAAAGAAAAAGGAGGTTCAGTCAGCAGCTGATAAGAATGACCTTCCGCTTGAGTTCAGAGCAGCAGAGCCTCTCTTCCCCTGACCTCCACCTCATGGATGCCAAAGAAGCTTGTCACAAGGAAGTAACAGACACAAACTTAGCTTTTTTTGGTACTGGGGATTGAACTCAGGACCTAGCACTTTCGAGGCAGGTGGTGGAACCACTGAGCTAAATCCCCATCCCCATCCCCAACTGTCCTCCCTAGAGGAAGCTCTTCTTCCCTGGCTAACGATACGGGCCTTGGTGGGGGCTGCCATTCACAGCCCCCACTCCTCCCAGCCACCGGGCTGGACTTGGTACCCAAGATCACACCCCCCCCCATAGAAAATGTGTTCCAAGTGAGCCAGTCAAGGACCCTTCTCTGAGGTTTTTCTAGGTAAAGCTGACAGGGAACAGAATTTTTCCCCAAATGGTCAGGACATTATAAAATCCTGGAGGCAGCTAATAGATATTTTTCCAGTCACTTGGCGGGGGAGAGGTTGGTCTGCTTAAATCCATGGTCACTTGGCCCTGTCACTCTGCCCCTGTGGGAAGGCATAACACCCTGATGGGAGTGCATGGTGGAGCATGCTCACCTCATGGCAGCCAGGAAGGTATGAGAAGGAGGAAGGGCCCTGAATCCCAATACCCCTTCAAGGTCACAACCCCAATGAACTAACTTCCACGAGGCCCAACCTTCTAAAGTTTCCATCACCTCCCAATAGGTCATCAGCTGAGCACATGAGGCCCAGGGGGACACTGAAGATCCAAACTGTAACATCAATATGCACAAAGATGAGAGAGCAAAAGAGTGGGGGATAGCATCAAATTCTTTGTTCTCATCTTCCCTCAGGCAAGCTTTATTCCTGCCCTTTCTGGACATGTAAACAAATAAATCTCTTCTTATTAACTTAATAATCCAAATTGAGTTTCTATCATTTGCCAACAATAGGGTTCTAAATTATAAGACTAATATTTCATCACTGGAGTTCAATATAAAGCTATAAATCTTCCTGTTCTTATTAAAGTATAAATGAATGGTATTAGATCTCTGTGTAAGAGAAGGTTGTAATTATGAGCTTATCTGCAGATATACTGAGCACTTCAGGGCTAAAACCACAGATATTCAAGAGACTTTACCATGTTCATGTGTTGAAAGGACTTCTGATTGAAATCCAGAAAACCTGGATTTGAACCCTCACTCAGCACTAACTGGCGACCTACCTCACTTCTCTGGACACCCATTTTTCCTTGTATGAAAAGGGAATACAAATATTACTGCCTTCTCTATTTTACAAGGTTGTTATATTGAAAAATATTGACATCATTTTGTTTCCCTATAAACAACATCCTTGGATGTGTTCTAGTAAGCTCATATTAACACAGTATTTGTGGGTAAATGCCAATGAACAAAAATGTGAATAACTCATTTCTCCACATGGATTCCAAGTCTAAAGATAAGAATGAATGAGAAGGATTTAACACAGGGTTGTGAACTGAACATCAATCTACACAGTAACAGAGTTAGCCTGGACTCTTGCTTGGTGTAAATCCAAGAGCCACATTTTTATCCCTTTTTCTGGTTTTATTTAATTGAATTCTAGCTAATTTAATTTCTAAATTGTCTTTCTTTTCCTTTTTGAAAAACTCATGCACATTAAAATTTTTTCAAACAATAGAGAGAAGCATATAACTAAAATAATTCACTTCTCCTCCAGCTCTCACCACGAGATAACCACAGTTAACCAGTTCTCTTTTGTCCATTCACAGCCTTGTCACACAGATGTCAACTCTTATTTTTACAGACAGATCTTACTAAACAACACTGTGCCACACATGCAGTTCTTCTTGCTTTTAATTAAGATCTTGATGGCCTTATCATCATATAAGATTTTTGTTTGTTGGTTTTGCAGTACTGGGGGTGGGGGTGAACCCAGGGCCTTTGCACTGAACTATATCCACATCCTTTTTTTTTTTTTCCTATTGAGACAGGTTCTCACTAACTTGCTAAGTTGTCCAGGCTGAGCTTGAACTTTCTGCCCTTCTGCCTCAGCTCTCCAAAGTGCTGGAATTACAGGTGTGCACCACCATGTGCGGCTTTTTAATTTAGATTCCTTCGGGTTAGGTTTGCTAGATCTGGCATCCAGTAAAGGACTCAACTAATATTGTTAAGGAGAAGAAAAAGAAACAAAGGGAAGGTAGAAAGAAGGAAGAAATCAGGGAAGGAGGAAGGATAGAAAAAGAAAAGGGAAGAAAGATGGAAAAGAGGGGGAATGGAAGAGAAAAGAGGGAAGAAAAAGAGGAAAAAGGAAGAGAACGAGGAAGAAAAGGGAAACAAGCAAACAAAGGGAAAAACAGAGAAGAGGGGGAAGGAAGGAAAGGAGGATAGAAAAAGAAGGGCGATTCAGAGAGATAGGCCCGCTCTGGCCGCGGCTCATCCCCGGCCCCGCCCATCCCCGGCCCGCAGGCTGCAGCGCCACCTCCGGCCGCCAGGGGCCGCTACGCGCAGGCGCCGTGACCTCGAATGCGCGGTAGGCCCTCTCTGCTGCCCATACGACAGCCGTTCGCTGTTCGCCGCTGGTCTTCGCTGCTGCCGCCGGGCTCCGGCAGCATTTCTTGCGCCGTGTTCTCGTGAGCGGCCTCGCGCCACAGGGCGCGCGCCGTCCCCCTGCCTCGCGGCGCGGGGTCTCGTGGGCCCCGCTCCCGCCCTCCGCTCGCCTCGCCCGGACCGGAAGCGGCGCCGCACGGCCTGGGCCTGGCGCGGGGGGCGGGCACCGGGGCCCGGTCGGATATGGGCAAGAAGCATAAGAAGCACAAGTCGGACAGACACCTGTATGAGGGTGAGGAGCGCGCGGCGGAGCTGCGCGGAGTCGGGTCTTGAAGTCAACCTCTGCTCGGCCCCGCCGTCCCCTCTCGCCGCAGGCCCCGACCAGAGCAGGGGTGCGGCCCGGCCGACGCCGCGCAGAGCCCTCGCGGGCGGCGTTCGAACCCCGGTACCCAGTCGCGGCGGGTGACCTGAATGGGGTCGGGAGGCCGAACCGAACGGCCAGGTGTTTGTCATTCTGCAGGCCCCGGGGTCGGCGGTCCCTACTTTGTCGGCACTGCCCGGCGAGTCCCTCCTGTAACCCGGGCGCCCCCTTTTTGTTCCAGACTACGTGGAGAAGCCTTTGAAGTTGGTTCTGAAAGTGGGAGGGAACGAGGTCACTGAGCTGTCCACAGGTAGCTCGGGACACGACTCGAGCCTCTTCGAAGACAAAAATGATCACGACAAACACAAAGACAGAAAACGGAAAAAGAGGAAGAAAGGAGAGAAGCAAGTGCCTGGGGAAGAAAAGGGGAGAAAACGAAGACGAGTCAAGGTAAGGGTGGTTCCATTGCTTAGCCCTTTCTGCCAAGTTAGCTTTATCTTTGGGTCCAGTGAGACACCAAAAAGCCGGTAACATCTGACTTGTGTTAAGGAGGAAAAGGACAGTAGAAACATGAATTCACCTGAGAGTTTCAGCAAGCCTTTAATTCATTATGCTGTTAGGCAATTGTGCTTACACATCAGACGATTAAGCAGCTAAGTCCTGTTTTTCAGGAGCTCCTCCAAAGAATGGTTTTAACCATCCAGGAAGGGTGAAAAGTCATGCTCGGTGTTCAGGGTTTGTCAAAAGTAATTTCAAAACAGAGTGGGGTCTATTGGCATTCAAATGTTTCTCTGAAATAAATGTAATGCCAAATATATTATGAATAACTCATTTTTTAAAACAAAGTTTGAGTCTGCTAAAGAGGAGATGTGATTAGAGATCTGTAATGGCAGTAACACCAAGAGTAGAAATTAGCACTTTTTAACCATTTGCATTTAATACAAAAGAATAAGTAGCTGACTGATTTGCAAGCTGAACAAAATAGTAATTCACTTTCCTTCCAAAGGTGATTACATACATAATCTGGAAATATCTTAGAAATCTGTACCTCCCAAATTTAACCTGTCACTAAGTGACTTACTGAAGCCAGTTACTACATCTTGAAGATAAATCTTTCCATAGGTTGGTTTATAAGTTTTCTTTTGTTAAATAACAGAAGTATTCTACACCATATCTGTTCCTTTTTGCCCCAGTTTGTATTGCCTTTGGCTAAACTATGACAAGTACACAAATATCCCTTTTCTTTCCTAAATTAGTAAAGTATGTGTGCATTTTTAATACTTCAAATGATAGAAAAGCACACGTAACTTTAAAAAACATCTTTTCTTCACCCTAATTCTTCATATAGTCTCTCTAGTATTTAAAATTAATTGTTAATCAGTTATTCACGAATGTAATTTTTTAAATCAAGAATACAAAACTTAAAAAGCAGTCTCCTACCATGTTATGGAGTTTTGCTTCCTAAACTTTTTAGTTTTTCTCTGGATATTTATCTTCATTTCTAAATGTAGGTTTATAGTACTCTTTAATGATTTATTGACTCATACAGTATCTTTTACTGACATCTTATTACAGAATTTAA
The DNA here is from genome assembly GCF_000247695.1 of Heterocephalus glaber. The sequence continues at coordinate 6,296,472 of NW_004624757.1, forward strand.
GTTAGCAACCTTTCACTCTCCACACCGCTACTTTCTGTACACCATTCTCACAGTATAGGTGCATCACAGTTACTTGTTAAATCAATATTTAGTAGTTATTTTGTTTACTGGAGACAAGTACAAATACAGATCTGACCTTGATCAACTAGTTAATTGCTTTAATTTGGTTTGTTTATTGCTTACTCATTCTTCCCAAACTGCCATGTTCTGGGAGTTCTGTTTTTTAGAAGGCTTCCCCTTTTATTTGTTTATTTTGAGACATCACCTTGTGGCCTCTGTCTCTTGCTCTGAGCCTCCTGGGACTCCTTTTGCTTACCTCCTGGATCCCTTATCTTCTTCATTTACTCCCTTGTTCTCATGGTATTGGCTCTGGAAAATTCCCAAGAAAGCATACATAAGTAGATTCTTTTTTTTTTTTCTTTTGGTACTGGGGATCGAACTCGGGTCCTTGCGCTTGCGCAGCAGGCAGCGAAACCACTGAGCTAAATCCCCGGCCCTGCATAAGTAGATTTTATAAATTCTTACCTGTTTGAAAATCTTCATTCTACCCTTATGTAGACCCAGTGAATAGGTTGGTGGTTAGAGTCAGTATGGAATTTTAGATTAAAAGTTATTTTCTTCCAAAATTTTGAAAGCATTGCTCTGTTGTCTTCTGTCTCCCCGGTTTGCCATTTAAAATTATCCCTCAGTACTGGAGATTGAACCTAGGGTTTGTGCACTGAGCTACATCCCCAGCCCTTTTTTCATTTTTTTGAGACAGAGTCTCACTAAAGTTCCCTAGGCTAGGCTCAAACTTGTGATCTTCTTGCCTAAGCCTCTTAGAGTGGTGGGATTACAGGCATGTGCCACCACTCCTGGCTTTTCTTGGAATTTTTAGGATCTTTCCCTTTTGTTTGAAGTGTTCTCTTTGACAGTAGTGCTGGTTCCTTCAGTTTTGAGATGTTTGCTTGAAATATTTCTGTGATAAATTGCTTCCTTCTGTTTTTTCTCTTCTGGAACCTTTGCGATTTAGATGTTAGACTCCTGGGCCCATTCTCTAATTTTCTTACATTTTCTCTCCTGTATTTCCTCCAAATTCATTTACTTGCTTGGTGTCTTTATGTTAAAAGTATCTGTTAGCTGTCTATTTTTCTTTAAACATGCAGCACCAAAGAGCTGATTAACTGCCTTGTCCTGTACCTTACAGATACTTTTTTGAGTGTCTCAGTTTTTCTAGAGAAAAATCCTCTTTTCATAGGAGGAGTGTTTCTCTAGTAATTCTGGAGCCAACCAAGGGAAGGGTGTAAGATCTCACCACCTAATTCCCTACTTTCAGTCTAGCATCTCTCCCCACTTTTAACATCTCAAAGTCTGGAAATTTTCATTCCTCTTTTGTCCAAGTTCTGAGTTTTGCCAGGATTTTAGCTCTTCTCATATGCTTCCCCCTCATGGCATGTAGGCAATTTCTTGCTCTCTCTTCTGCACACCTCCACTTGCCTTCCATTTCCCAAGTGTGTTGACATCTTTCATTCTCTGTTTTCTCTTCTGTGTTTTCCCTTTTGTCCATTTTTTTTTGCATTACTGGGTTTTACAGAACCTAGGACCTTTACACTGAGCTACATCCCCAGCCTTTTTTATTTTTTCACATGGAGTCTTGCTGAATCACAGAATTTCCTAGGGTGGATTTGAACTTGCAATCCTCCTGCCTACACCTCCCAGAGTCCTGGGATTACAGGCATGCTCCTCCATGCCTGACTCTTCTGTCCTCTTTGTTCTTGCCATCATCTTATTTAACTAGAAGTAACCACTTTCATCCACTTCTGGTTTCAAGTCTGGCAGCTACTGCCATATGTAACACTATTGATAGACTCATAATCTTTACTTACTTTATCAATTATCTCATTCTTTTTATTGATTACATAGTATTTAGGCATATGGATGCACCATACTTAATACTGCCTTTTTTTCCCTAAATAATGGCTACAGTGCACCTCATACACACTTTTTGTATGTATAAGGATATCTTTAGTACAGATTCCTAGAAATCTCCTGTGTTCCAGATACTCTGTTCTTTCTCAACAGTGTTTCTAATTGTTATTAGCCATCTTCATCTTTTGATGCCATTACAAACTAAGATGCAGTAATATCCACAGTTTCATCTGTCTGTTACACCCTTCAGAGTAGGGCAGGTAAGTGCATGAAAAATGAAGTAAATTTGCCCAAAGTCCCAGTTTCCCAAGACCGAGGACTAGGAACAATGGGACATTTATAGATTCTAGGGTATCATTGGTTCTGAAGACACTATTTGGGTTGTTGCTTTTTCTCAGCCATGCTGGACATGTGAGAGGGGTTCTTTCTGTTTATGTTGTCTAGGGAAAGAGTCTTCAGAATAGTTTGCCTCTCTGAGCTGTGTACTGGATTTCCAAGGATTTGGAGGATCATTGGTCAAGTCAGCTGTGTGACACCCTTTGGCCTGGGAAGGGCTAGAGGGTGTGTGGTCTAAGGAGCTAGTGACTCTTCTTTCAGTTCTATGCAACAAGATGGAGTAAGGCTATAAGGAGAAGATACAGGAAACCCTTTTCTTTTAAAACTGTATTTCTAAAAGGCGTACTATTCTTGCTGTGTTTCATCAGCCAGAACCTAATCACATGGCCACCCTAGCTGCCAAACGGGGCTGGGAAATGTTTAATTGCAGAGAGTAAGTGGTATGTGAGTGTTTTAGCATGGTACCCTGCTAAAAATCATTCATCTGTTACTTAGGGAAAGAAGAAATTGTTTGGGGGAAATGCAAATTCAAAACTCTGTAACTTTTAAAAAATATTTTAGTTAAGTGATCATCTTAGTAGAAAGGCCCTGACTATATTAGTTTATTATAGCCCAATAAGTACAGTAGGATCAGTAGTATTTCTCCCTATAGGATAGTAGTATTTAATGCTAACTAAAGCATTAAGGGTACCGTATGTCTTGGTTTAACCGCACTATAACCAAGATACCATACCTTTGAAAGTGTGCTGAATTTTTTTTTCCTTAAATATTTGGGTCCTGAGCAACTGGCAGAGAATTTGCTTGCTGGATTAATTTTTATTATATATCATTACCCTTCCCTTAAGATTCAGCCTTGCATTTTCAAGTCCCATATTTTCATAGTATATAAAAGGTAAAATAGCAGTTCATGAAAAAATGATCATACCATTTAACATGCGCAAGAGCATAATTTAGTCAAACAGGTTTAGTAGATAAAATTCTGTGTAGGCCATTAAGTTGATAAAACTGATTTATAAAAATTATAAATGTGTTTATAAAATCATTTTATGTGAAATGACCATACCTACTATGATTACTAAAAACCTACATATGTATACATTTTACAAATAGTAACTGCTATCATTAATCACATGCTGCATTTCTGGGTTCTATGTTTAGTGCTTTCTGTGTATTACTTTACTCTTTAGCATAATCCTGTAAAATTGGTATAATTATTTCTTCTGTGATAAAATATACATACCATAAAATTTACCACCTTAACCATTTTTAAATGTACAGTTCAGTATTAAGTTGTGCAGCCAGTTTCTAGAACTTTTTCATAACCATTAAATGATTCCCCATTTCACATTTCCCCTTTCCCTAGCCCCTGGCAGATACCATTCTTCTTTGTTCCTATGAGTTTGAGTCTTCTAGATACCTCATGTAAGTGAAATCAGACTGTATTTGTCTTACTGTGCTTGGCTTAGCTCACTTAGCATAATATCTTCAGGGTTCATCTATGTTATAGTATGTGTTAGAATTTCCTTTTTAAGGTTGAATGATAATCTATTGTGAGATGTACCGAATTTTACTTATCTGTTTATCAGTTGGTGAACATTTGGTTTCCTTCTACCTTCTATTAGGAATAATGCTGCTATGAACTTAGCTTGTGCAAAAAATCTGTTTGAGACTATGTGTATTTCTTTTCAATGTGTACTTAGAATTGCTAGATTGTGTTATTTTCTTTTCTATAGATAAGAAAAATTGAGGCTCAGAGAAGTTAAATTGAAATAGGAAACAGTGAGGACCCCAGCACAGATAACTCTTTAACACAAAGGAGCAAAAAGCGGCTTTTAATGATGCTGGCGGCTCAGCGAGTGACTCCTGTCAGTCTTGAGAGCCTGAAATAGAAGTTTGTGCTTCCCTTATATATCTCTTTTTACATCTACGAGACTTAATTCCATTGGAGTTTCCCTGGGAATACAGCAAGCAGGATTTACACAAAGCAGAGCAGTGGAGACGGGGAAAGCAAAGAGTTCTGGCAGGACTTTCTGAGTCCATTACACTCCTTTGGTGACAGATTACAGAAGTTGTCATGGCTGCTCAAGTACATTCTACAAAGATCATAGTTACCTAGTTAACCCATAGTTGCCTAATAACATAGTTAACTCATAGTTGCCCAACTCCACATGGAGTGGTGGTCTCCTCTCTCAAAGTAACTTGCCCAAAGTCACACACAGTTAAATGCCAGAACAAGACCTCAAATTCTGCCCAAAGAGATCTTTAGTCAAAAAAATTACTAAAGTGTACAACAACCCCTACACACAGTACAGGGAAGAATAAAATCAATGCCCTATCAGATGCAGCATTCTAGTTCTGAGACTCCTAATATCATGTGGAGATTATAGAAGGAATCCCAGAGGACTCTGCTGAAAAAGTAGCATTTGAGTTGGGCTTTAGAAATTAAATGTATTGATGTTACATTATATGTTCAATTAACATGGGGTCAACTACATGCTCTTGAGGAAAATGGTCCTACTGTAGTGTTGTACTTTATGAGGTACTTCAGGTATTTTCAGAGGTGATCTGATGTGTCAGTTACTTTTCTCGTTGCTGAGACAAAATACCTAACACTCAGAATTAAAAGAGGAAAGATTTATTTAGCTCAGTTTGTAGAGGTTTCAGTCCATAATCGGCTGGCTCCAAGGCAGGGTGGCTCGGCATAGGGGCTTCACAGAGGAAAACATTTGATGACACCCAGGTAGCAAAAGCAACAAAGGATTTTGACAGCATTTTTCTGCCCCTTTTATCCAGACTAGCAGGATTAGGGTGGTAACAATCAGTGGACTGATTTAGTAATCACATACCCTTAATCCCAGTGTCATACACTCTAGATTCTGCCACCTTTGAAAAAGCCCTATGACCACATGAGGCTTTGGGGGGAACATCTAGACACAAGCCATAACATCTGACAACCCAGTTTTCATTGAAGCTTTAACCTTAGAAGCTGATCCCCAAATAAAATGCTATGCCACTGCATAGAGATTTGGAGGAAAGGAATTTTGCACCCCACATCAAGAGCTAGTATGGCGAAGTGTGAGGATATATATGCAGACATAAAGTAGGAGATAAGGAGTTGGAAACTTCAAGAGAGGGAGAATGATAAAGGTTGAGCCTTAATAATAGTAATTGTTAACAATATCTTAACATTGAAGAGAGTGAAGACTGAAAGAGACTGCTTTGAGAGCTTTTCATTGAAATAGCTCAAGTGAGAGGTTTAAATACCTTTCTTGAAACTCAGTTGTTCTGAAAAGCAAAGTCCTATCCCAAATGGTATCTTGACAGTACAGCAGATGAACTTCATGTGTAGATGTGCAAAGAATTTAGGCTAGTTTTATTGCTGGGGATATCAGAGTAAATTAAAAAGTCATTTTTTAATTTTTTAAATATCTAGACCATTAACATGTGTATTACTTATAAAGCTGAGATTGAATAAAATTTATGTTGAAAATTATGCAGAGTAAATTCAAATAAATGGCTATTTTATTAAAGCACTATACTAAGTTCTAAAGGGGATACATACTCTAAAAACTAACATACTGGGTTCAACCACCTGTATCACCAAAAAAACAAAAAGAAAGAAATAGAGTGTAAATTATATGCCAGGCACTTTAAGTTCTTTATGAATAGTTAGCTATTTTATTTGCTCCATGAGGTAGGCATTGTTAGTATCTTAATGTAATGTATTGCTGAGTTAACTGAGACAGAATTATCGCTAATCCATAGAAGAAGAGGAGCTATAGATGACTATGATCATATTAAGCAAAGTGGGAATTCTAGCCAAGTGTGTTGGTACACGCCTATAATCCCAGCACTGGGGGGGGGGGGGCTGAGGCAGGAGGATCATGCAAATTCATTATATAGCCTGGGGTATATAGTAAATTCAAGACCAGCATGGACCACATAATGAGACCCTGTTTCAAAAAAAAAAAGTGAGAATTCTGTCAAAAACAACTCAGTGGGGCCAGGGATTTAGCCTTAGCCCGCTGCCTACCTCGAAAGTGCAAAGTCCTGAGTTCGATCCCTGGTAAAAAAAAAAACAAAAAACAACAACAACTCAGTGACTCATTTCGTGAGACTTCTCCTCTACCTAAGATGTCAGGGCTGCTGTGGCTTACCCAGATAGACAGGAAATCCTTCCCCTATTTTACTTTCCTGCAGCTGTTCCATGTGTATCCCTCCTGATAGCACCTTCTTAATCATACATCTTCCCAGAGAAGGAAGGACTGTAAGAGCATATGAGTAGTGTTGCTTCCCAGACAGAAGGGCTATTTATTCACTTGTTCAGATACTTATTTTCTAGCTAGACTATGCTAGACTTACATGATGACGATATGTCAGGTAGATGAATAAAATTCTACAGGAGCTCAGCATTGTGCAGGAGAATTAGATACAAAAGGATAATGAACTCATGGCCTGGTAAATCTTAATAGAAGTATGGATAAAGTGTTCGGCGGGTCCAGAGGAAAGTGTTTTTCATTCTGTATTAGGAAACTAGGGGAAAGCATTATAGAGGTAACAGCTAATCTGGTGGCAAATGCTGTTTTCGACCCAGGGCCAAAAATGAGACCTATCTGCAAAGCAGTTAAACTGACATTTCATTGGATTCTAAAATTGTAAAGGGTAGTTCTAGAATTGTTTTGAACATTGGAAACATCCTGCAGCCTGTGGAATAGAACTTACTACTAAGTATTTCAGCTGTTTGCATACATTCATGTTCCTGTTTCATGCTGTGTCTTGTAATCAGTTCTGCAAATTAGCAAATAATATGTATTGCACATTGTTGAACTTGGGATACAGAGCTGAATAAAAGGCCCCTTGCCCACAGGGAACTCCAGTTCCTGGAGACAAATATGCCTGTAATATAATTCAGTGAGTGTTACAATGTTAATAATCTGAGCAAAAAAAGAAATGCTTCAAAGTATTACAGATTAATAAGTTAACTTGCCATCAAGTCATGGGCAAATTAGAATCTAGTCTGAAATAAGTACAGTTGTGTTTGTTGTTATGGAAATGGCCACTGTTCCTCTCACCTGCCTCATGCCTTCATCCCCACAGTATGTTTCCTCTGCCTGAATACTATCCTACCCACTCCCTCCACCCCTAAACCTGCCTGAATTCTTTTCAGCTCTAGTTTACATATTGCTATTGCATAGAAGCCTTTCTACATTTTTTAGTATAAATTATATCACCCAATAAAAATATTTTAAAATAAGGGAAGTTTTGTTACTTATGCATTAAATACATTAGATATTTTATAAATGGCATGAGACAGTTCTTCATTCATTGTGGCCCAGGCAAGCCAACGTATGAGCCGCAAGTTGGACACACCTGTAATAGAGCCTCAATTGTTTATTGAGTAAATCAGTGGCCATTTATGTGCTAGGTAATATGCTAAATATTCACATACATGGACCAGGGATTTAGCTCAGTGGTTCCGCCACCTGCCTCAAAAGTACAAGGTCTGGAATTCAATCCCCAGTACAAAAAAAAAAAATTCACATACACTGTCTTATTTAATCCTCCAGATAGTCCTTTGAGGTATGTAGAATTATATTTGGAGATGAGAAAATTAGACTTCAAAAAAAGTATGTGATTTATCCATGATCTCATAACTTTGCTATTACTATATGTGGCAAAGTCAGAATTTGAATCTATTTTATAACCCATTCTGTAAGCTCTTCTTCCTTGGCTACTGTCATGGTTTAGGTCTAGAACATTCTCCAGAAGCCTCATGTGTTCAGAGATGGGCTTTTGGAAAGTGATTGGATCAGGGGAGCACTATACTCACTAGTGGATTAATCCACTCATATAAGTTCATAATTGGATGTGCTGTTAGAAGAGAGAGCTTGGTTGGGAGAGCTAGGTCCAGAGTGTGGCCCAGAAGGGTATATCTTCTCCCCAGGTCCTCCCTTCAATGTCTATTTCCTGGCTGCCATGGGTTAAATAGCTTTCTTCCACCATGCCCTTCCACTGTGCCTTGGAGCTAGCCGGCCATGGAAAAAAACCACTGAAATTGAGCCAAAATAAAACTCTTAATTCAGTTGTGAGTGTCAGGTATTTTGTCTCAGTGAACAGAAAGTGACTATGACAGCTACATAAGTTAGATGGCACTAATATTTTGTATACTAATTTGGGCTTATGTCTCCGCTGACCTCCAGTACTGGGGATTGAACCAGGCCTTTCATACTGGGCTATATCCTCAGCCCTTTTTATGTTTTGAGACAGGGCCTCAACAAGTTGCCCAGATTGGCCTTGAGCTTGGAATTCTCCTTCCTAATTTCCCAGAGTACTGGGATTACAGCATGAGCCACCACATCTGCCTGTGTCTGAATTAACTTTAGTAAGGAGCATTCACAATAGAATTCTGAATCTTAAAAATAATTAGAAGGTTGGGATCAGAATTTTAGGTAGAAAAGAACTGGTGGAGATCAAAACCTCTTGTATAGATGAGAAACTGAGACTAAAATAGTGGGTTAACTTATTAAAGGTCACATGTTGGTGAACTAGAAGCTAGTTACCCTAATCACCAGCTGACAGTAATATACTACAGTATCCTCATTCATTTTAGAGTAGCTTCCAACCTCTGTGTTTGTATTCTTTTTCTCTTTCAGACTATCCCAGAAGGTTATGTTGTTTTGCTGTATTTAATAATGAAGTAGTTACTATTAAAAAAAAAAAGCAGGCCATGGTGCCTGGCTGTAATCTCAGCACTCTGGGAGGCTGAGATCACAAAGTAGGCCCAACTTGGGCAACTTACTGAGACCTTATAAAAAAAAATTTTTTTTAAGTACTGGGGAGCCAGATGTGATGGCACCTACATGTATTCCCAGCACTAGGGAGGCCAAGGTGGGAAGATCACCAAGAGTTCAAGGCCAACCTGGATTACATAGAAAGACCCTGTCTCAAACAACAAAAACAAAAAAGTGCTAGGGGTGTGCAGACCTGTGCAGACAAGGACCCTGAAGATAAATAGCCATTGCCTCTCAAGCTGCCTTCTCCGGGCCTGCGCCCAAGTCTCTGCCACTGAGGGTCCACTAAGACGCCAAAGATCTAACTGCAGCCATGAGCAGCCCTGAGTACTTCAAGTGTGGACGATTGGGCCACTGGGCCCGGGAATGCTCTATTGGTGGAGGCCATGGTTGTTGATTGAGAAGCCATGGCAGAGGTTTCCAGTTTGTTTCCTCATCTCTTCCAGACATCTGTTAGCACTGTGGTGAGTCTGGTCATCTTCCCCAGGATTGTGATCTTCAGGGAGATGCCCACTATAACTGTGGCAGAGGTGACCACATTGCCAAGGACTGCAAGAGGAGTGCTGCTACAACTGGCAAACCAGGCCTTCTGGCTTAAGACTGACCATGCAGATGAGCAGAAGTGCTATTCTTGTGAAGAGTTTAGACACATTCAGAAAGACTGCACCAAAGTGAAGTGCTATAGGTGTGGTAATACTGGTTACATAGCCATCAATTGCAGCAAGACAAGTCAGCTGTTATGGCTGTGAGGAGTCTGGGCATCTGGCACAGGAATGCACAATTTCGGTCAGAGCCTAATTATTTTCCTTTGTCGCCCCTCCTTTTTCTGATTGATGGTTGTATTTTTTTCTCTGAGTCCTCTTCACTGGCCAAAGGTTGGCAGATGGAGGCTATTCCCAGGCCAGTGGGCTTTACTTGCTGTGTAAAAGGAGGAAAGGGGTGGGGAAAAAAATAATTTTCTGTATTTAACTACAAGTTTTTGTTTTGTGTGGTAGAGGTGTTATATATAATGCTTTGTTAAAGAACTCCCTTTCCTCACCACTGGTGACTAGAGATTGACGAATGGGAAGAGTTGTCAGGCCACAAGCTCATCCTGGGCTTCTTCAATATGTTCCCATGTAGACGGTAAAACCAATTCTGGAAGTGTCTATCAACTTCCTTAAATAACTTTAATTTTAGCATAACAGTGGCCTTGGATTGACCTCAGTAGCTGTTAAATAACCAAGTAACATCTATATCAGGCTCTCATGGAACATACATTTGAGTGAGAGTAAACAAAAAGACAAACGTGCGCACTGATGGCTATGTGAGAGAACTCGAGTTAGACATCTAGACAGGAACACCTTCATCACAGCATTGGTGATGGACATACATATTGGAATGGCAAAGGTTTAGAACACAGTTTTTCAAAGACTAAATCTAAAACCCAGAGTAAACATCAGTGCTCAAAGTTAGCATAATTTGGAGCTATTCAGGAATTGCAGAGAAATGCATTTTCACAGAAATCAAGATGTTATTTTTATATACTATATCACTTGGACAGCTGTTTCAATTTGCAGTAATCAGTTTTGGTTTTTGGTTTTTTTAGTACTAGGTATCGAACTTGGGACCTTGCACTTAGAAGGCAGGCATGGCACCACTGAGCTAAATCCCCGGCCCTGTAATCAGTTTTTAAAAGTCAGATGGACAAAGCAACTGAAGTCCTAGAAAATAGAAAATGAAATTTTAAACTGTTCTAATAAAGCTGGAGCAGGAAAGGGGGAAAAAAGTGCTGGGAATATAGCTCAGTACAGAGGCCCTGGGTTAATGGGTGTGTGTGTGTAAGGGGGTGTGTAATTATATAGACCAGGCCAAGTGAATAAAGTTAACCAGTAGAGGTGGTTCAGAAATACTGTACCATTCTTTGGTACTTTTTCAACATTTCTATTTCATGTCCATATGTGAGCATCATCTCATTGATGCTCATATATTATTTATCTGTAATCAACAGTTAAATCTACATCTTACAGGTGATTAAAAAAAATGGTGTGGGGGGAGTGAATGCATTGCGAAAGGTCACAGTATTTCAAGGATGAAGCTGAACCTCTATAGGTCAACAAAATGTCCAACACTACCTGGTTTGGTAAAGCTTTATTGGGACACGGCTATACCCGTTTATTTATGTGTTTGTTATTTGGCTCTTTTCATGTACAGTAGCAGAGTTTAGTGTTTGGGATAGACCTTATGGGCTGTAAAGCCTATGCATTTACTCCCTGACCATTTACAAAAAAGTTTTCTGACTCTTGGTACTGGCACCTGGTTCTAGTTCTTTCTACATGACAAAGTCCAGGTTGCAAATTGCCTTTCAAACTGCCCTTTCTTCACATTTCACACTTAATAAGAAGGAAACTGTTACTCTGAGGGTCTTTTCTCAAACAACATATTCTAAACCTGCCAATCTATAAAAGATTTGAGTGAGCTTTTCTGGGCAAAAGAGACAAAACTCTCTAAAGAATTAATTGCTACAGACTATGTGGTAAGGCTGTAGAAACCAGACACCAAACACCATATAATAAGGGCAGTTGGGATCAAGTGTATGATGAGTAGTTTAAAGCAGTGTTCCCTGAGCTTTTTACACCCATTGTCAGTTCTCCTATGGAGTCTGAAAACAGTGCAAAGCTCTGTGTTAGTGATTCTTTATGATCCCTGTACCAGCAACTCTCACAGGGCCTGGCAGTTTGTTAGAAATGTACCTTCTCCCACTACCCAGACCTGCTAGGTCAGAACTTCTGGGGACTGGGCCTCACCATGTATTCAACAAGACCTGCAGATTGTACTGATGCACATGGAAGCTTGAGAACAAGAATAGGACTTCAAAATTTGCACTTCTGACAGATTCCTAGGTTGAAAATAGGATATAAGCCTAGAAAAGAGGGGGTTTTGGTGGTTTTTTCTTTTCTTTTTTTTTTGTTAATAAGGTGCTATTAATCATAATTTTCATGAGCATAAAATGGGCATTTTGGACAGTTTTACTTCAAAATTTTAAAAAATGCAAAAAAAAAAAATATGCAAAGTACAATAAATGAGCTTGGAGGGTGTGCCTATAGTCCCAGCAACCCAAGAGGCTGAAGCAGGATTACTGGAGTGCAGAAGTTGAAGACTATCCTGAGCAACATGGCATAACCCAGGTCAAGAACAGTCAAAGTACAGAGAATAATAAAACTGCCACGAGGATGCCGCCATCCAGCTTTTGCAGATCTCAACATTGTACCTTCAGTTTGTTTATTTTTTAAAGAAATGAGGCACAAACATGGGTGGAGCACCCTGTGTACTCTTCCAGCATCACATTCTTCTCTTTCCCTAGAGAGAACCACTATCCTGAATGTGGTGTATGTCACATGTATACCTGTGTTTATACTGAGTAGTTTTGTATACATCTGTAAAGAATATATGATTATACATTTTCAGACTTTAAACAGCTGATCTTTTAAGATGATTTTTTACCTTATTTTCTAGCCATTGTGTTTCTGAGTTGTCCATGTTGATATTGAACATACATTTTCAGCATATTTGGAATTAAATTCTAGTTAATTTTTTATCAGCCACGTAAATATACCGTAATTTATTGGGGCAGTGAATTGTTCCTAATTTATTTTTATTATTTAAAACTACTATAATAATATTCTAGTACATGTTCCCATGTATATTGTGTGGTGAAAGGATATTTCTCTAGAGCAGTGATGGCAAACCTTTTAGAGCTTTCAGTGATAACAAACAGCTGGCTGAGGCACACATGCCATAGGCTCGCCACTACTGCTCTAGAGTACATGCATGAGAGGAATAGCTGAGAAATAGTGTGTCTTGCAAGCTTTGGTAGATAGTGCTAATTGCTTTCCTAATGACTGTCACTGTTTACTCTCCCATCTGCAAGGCATGAGAGTCTTGTTACTCTACATTCTTATTAAAACTTGACATTTTTGCCAGCCAGAAAGATACGAAATTTCTCCTTTTTAAATTTACAATTCTCTAAATTCTATTACGCTTGACCTACCTTTTATGTTTGACATTTCAGGTTTCTTCTGTGAATTACCTGTGTTATTCTTCCCTCATTTTCTTTTGTGTTCCTTGGCTTTTTCTATGGGCTCTGTATGTAATCTCTGTTAATACATTTATGAGTGTTTTTTGAGTACTTTATCTTAGTCTATTGCTAGATTTTTAGCTTGGTTTGTGGATTTCATTGAGGCACCAGAATTTATAAATTTAATGGCAAATTTATCAAATTTTTTCCTTTAATATTTGTTCTTTTTGTGTCTTAAGAAAATCCCTATCCTTGAGTCTCAAAGAGTCTTTACTTTTTATCTGAACTTCTAAAGCTTTGCTTTGTACATTTAAGTATATCTGGAATTTACTTTTGAATATTACATGAGATAGAAATCTAATTTTATTTTTTCCTTTCCACACAAATACTTGTCCAGCACAACCCTTTTTCATTGATTTAATACCACTTCTATGATATGCCAAGATTTTTCTATGTTCATGATTCTGTTTCTGGGCTCTCTCATCAGTTCTTTTGGTCTATATGTCTATCCCTGTTTCCCAACCCACTTTGTCTTAGTTACTTGATATGACTGTGACTTACTAGCTGGTAAATCACATTATCTTATTGTGACCTTTCCAAGAACTGTTTTGTTCTTATTCATTTACTCTTCAAAATAAACTTTAGAGTTAGCTTTTCAAATTCCATGAAAAATCCTGTTTTACAATTTAAATTGGTATTATACTGAATTTATTGATTGCTTTAGAATTGTCTTTCAATTCATGAACATGGTTTATCTCCTTTATTCAGATCTTCTACTGTGGCCTTCAAAAATGTTTCATAATTTTTTCTAAAAGATCATGAGCATCTTTTAATGTATTTATTCCTAGGTAAGTTATCTTGCTTTTGTGAATAGTATCATTTCACTAATTGGTTATTTCTGGCATAGAGAGTTACTTTTCTTTATGAATGTTATTCTCTCATTTTCCAGTAGATGGCAGTAAAATACATTAGGCTTTCCTTATTAAGACTTCTTTCCGTGGTATCTTTTTTCCATTGAAATTAAAATGGTCCATGTATTTAAAGATACTGATTCTTAAACATTTCTAAGTTATCTCCTTTTCTTTCATTTAGGATGATAAAAGAAAGCGAGATCGAGATCGTGTGGAAAATGAGGCAGAAAAAGACTTTCAGTGTCATGCCCCTGTAAGATTAGACTTGCCTCCTGAGAAGCCTCTCACAAGCTCTTTAGCCAAACAAGAAGGTTGGAATAATTGATTTGTCTATCTTGAATGAAGAGACTGCAGTTGTTATAGCTAGGAAAGTGACTAGGCTTTAGCTTCTAAGTTTAAAAGATTTGTAGTAGATTATTTTTCCTAAGATTTTTTCCTCTTACTCCCTAAGTTTTTAAATTAGCTTCCGTTTTGAATTGATATTCTCATCTTCAACACATTTTTAAAATAAATGGAATTTCTATATGAGATATTCAATAATGGATAGAGATAAGTAATATAAAATGAAAACCAAATAGTATTCTCTAGAATAATCTTTTTTAAACACTCTTGTCTTCTTTGCTTTAGAAGTAGAACAGACACCCCTTCAAGAAGCTTTAAATCAGTTGATGAGACAATTGCAGAGGTAAATATTTTTCTAAAGTTTTTATAAGATAGAAATTGGAATCATAAACTTAAAGATCCAAACCGCTTCTCCAATTTTGATTATGTAAAACCACATTTTGTGGCCTAAATCCAAATGCACTTGATTTTAAAGTGAATGGTAAATATTTTGGCTGGCAATAGAAGTACTCTTAAGCGGCTGACTTTTAGATGTTCTTACTTGGTTTGTTTTAACTGGTGGTTTGAAGGGTGTTACATAATACCCTTAATGGCAAATTTCTCTTTTTCTAAAGTGATTTCTGATGTTAAAACTTTAAACCCAAGAATAACAGTACAGATATTTCTGCTTTGCTAATAGATGGAAGTGCCTTCTGTATATTTGTACAGTACCCATGCTGAGGAGTATTAACCAGTTATTAAGTCTAGAAAAAAAATACCATAAATAGAATGCCTATCTTTTAAAGGCAGGAATTAATTTTAAAACTTTCCATGTAGGCTAGGGTGTAGCTCAGTGGTAAAGCACTTCCCTCTCATGTACACAACACTAGGTTCAGTCCCCAGAACAGAGGAGGAAAAAAAGGTTTAAAGAAATTTCAAATGTGTGGATTAAACCTATGTTTAGCTCTTAAAAGAGAAAAGAAGGGACCAGGGATTTAGCTCAGTGATTTCGCCGCCTGCTGCGCAAGTGCAAGGACCTGAGTTCAATCCCCGGTACCAAAATAAAAAATAAAAGAGAAAAGAGCACATCGGTCTTTAATAAAATATTGATTTAGATACCTCTCTTTACTCAGAATTGAATATTCAACTCAAAAACACTTTTATTATTTTCAGAAGATTTATAATCAAGGGCATGGATTCTAATAGTAAGCTTTCTCCTCATTGTGTTGTATTTATATCTTAGTGTGAAACATCCTAAATATTTTTTAAGATAAATTCTCTAGGACAGTCTGTACTCTCCAGTACATGTTCAGCTTTGCAGTTAAGATCAGAAGTTGCTGGTCTCTTCTTTTATGGTGTTCAGAGTAGTTGAGAAAATGACATCTCATTCATTCATTGTCCCAAAGGAATTAACAAGTAAATACTGGATATATAATCAGTCTCTACAAGGTATAACTACAAAAATGTTTTGATTGGCTCTTAGTTTTATTTTTGGTAATAGAAGACCAGAATGGACTTATAGTAGCTGTTTTGTTTAATTTGGAAGTATTAAGAGGCCTTTTAATATCAGTGTTTTGAGCACCATATACACATGATAGAATTTATATCCATTGATTGATCAAGAGTGCAAGCCTATTCCAAAAGTAATAGAGGATTGCAAATGCACATTCATAGTTATTCTGCCTTTTCCCTGATAATTGATAAAAAACAGAC
This sequence comes from Heterocephalus glaber, assembly GCF_000247695.1. The sequence continues at coordinate 6,312,509 of NW_004624757.1, forward strand.
ACATAGGCACACACGCACACAGTACTAATCTCTCAAAACATAAAACATTGGTCAGCTAGTTTACGTTATTTATTTTGCTTCATTTTTTTCCCCTTTGTAAAAGGTCTGTTAATTATGCTGCTTTTTTTATCTTGCTTTCTTTTCTTTTCTTTTCTTTTTTTTTGGTACCGGGGATCCAATTCACTTCCTTGCACTTGCAAGGCAGGCGGCAGAACCATTGAGCTAAATCCCCGGCTGGCTGCATATTTTATTAATGTCTCTTTTAAGGCTACAACTAGTCTGTAACATATCTTAACCTTGTTACTAAATAGTTATTAGTTTTGAAAATCGTTTTTGCAGTTTTCAGTAAAAACCATGTTAACAACATAACTACAAACTCTTTCTACATCTGAAGGTTTTCTTCTGACTTCTGCTAAACCAGTTGATTTCTTTGTAGTAGAAATAAAATGTAACATTGCTTTTTGTATATCTTCACAGAAAAGACCCAAGTGCTTTCTTTTCATTTCCTGTGACTGATTTTATTGCTCCTGGCTATTCCATGATCATTAAACACCCAATGGATTTTAGTACCATGAAAGAAAAGATCAAGAACAATGACTACCAGTCCATAGAAGAATTAAAGGTAATTGTAATTGTTATGTTGTGATTGGGCTGAGCTACAATACAAAATAACCCACATTTTTATTAAATCAACAGTCAAACTCTTGGATCCTATATATACAGACTCTTGTTAGAAGCATACATATCTGCTATTCACAATAGTTCTCATTGGCCTTTTAATTTTTTTTAATTTTTTTGTTTTTTGTTTTTTTTGGTACCGGGGATCAAACTTGGGTCCTTGTGCTTGCGAGGCAGGCGGCAGAACCACTGAGCTAAATCCCCGGCCCTCATTGGCCTTTTTATTTTGCAAAGAATTAGGTTTATTTTAGTAGCCAAAATCTTTATTTTTCTTCTTTGGAAGACTTTTATGACCTCAGTGATAGAAACTCAAATGAAATAAGCCTTCTGGTGTCTTGTATTTATTATTTTTCTTCTTAAAAATTTAAGTTTTAGGGCAGGAGATTTAGCTCAGTGGCACTGCGCCTGCCTCGCAAGCGCAAGGTCCTGAGTTTGATCACCGGTACCCTCCCCCCAAAATTTTAAGTTTTATATATGTTCTGCAATGTATTTTTTCCAACCTTTAAAGTGAAAAGATGTTAGATTTTTAGCTTGAACTCAATACAAATTAAAATTGATTTTTTTTTTTTTTTTGTAAGTTTTGAGACAGATTCTGACTACATTGGCCAGGTTAGGCTCAAACTTGAATCTTCCTGCCTCAGCCTCCCGAAGTGCTAGGATTACAGGCATGTACCACCACACCTGGCATAAAATTGACATTTTAATGAAAATTCATTTCTTTATTTCTAAAAAAGTGGGCATATCTTCTAAAATAAGAGAATAAATTGGCTTGTCCTGAAATACTAAAGAAAAGTTTAGGGCTAGTGATGCAACTTAATGTTAGAGCACTTGCATAGTATGCATAAGCCCTGAGTTCAAGATTCAGTTTCCACCACTACAAAAAGAAAAAAGAAAAGTTTAATTAAATGTTCTAGTTTGATGAAAGTCTTTTGCGCTGAGTTTACATCAGCTGTATTTGTTGAACATATTTCTTCAATTTTAAGAATAAAAAATGTGTAAGAACATAAATGCCACCAAAATAATATGAATGCCTAGTCTCAAAGTTGAAGTTTTTGCCATCTTTAAATAGTCTTGGTACATGTTGGTTTTGGGAGTACCTTTTGTTTTAATCTTACATAGAATGGTGGTGCATGCCTGTAGTCCCAGCACTCAGGAGGCTGAGGCAAAAGGATTCCTGGGAGTCCGAAGCCAACATGGGCTACATAATGAGTTCAAGGCCAGCCTGAACTACATAGTGAGACCTTGTCTAAAATTTTAAAAGAAGAAGAAAAAAATCTTAAAGGAATATGCCAGGCATTGTGGCATACTCCTGTGATCTCAGTACTCTAGAAGGTTGAGTTAGGAAGATTGCAAGTTCAAACCCAGCCTGAGCAATTTAGCAAGAACTTATCTCAAAATAAAATGTGGTCTGGGGATATAACTCAGTGTGAAGGCCCTGGGTTCAATCCTCACTACCAACAAAACAAAAAACCAACATATGTGTTACTATCTTTTACTAAGCCACCACAAATATAACTAGTTTAGAAAATATTTATTTTACCTTTATTTATTCCATGTAAACATGGTAGTGCTCACCTGACCCTTAGATCAAATAACTGATTAGACAGTTACAGAAGGAAATGATAATAGTAAACATTGTCTTTACTTGATCTCTTTTATCATTCACATCCAGATCTACTGAAACTTATGATGAACACCATCATCTAATTCTCTTTGAGCACATAGGGAATATTATACTTAACTTGGGAAAACCTGAGTTACATTCTCTCAGAGAAATGGAAGCTTTTCTCGATCCATCTGTTGAAAATTAGGCTAAAACTTTATTTCAGCATATTTCAGACATTATTGTTGCTTAATAGAAAAGAATTTCACAGCTTGGTGTTTTTTTCTATTTATGAACAGTTTCTCTCTGATCTTTGTCCTGTGGTAACAAGAGATAGTATAAGTGTATCCCCTGAGTATTTTTAAGGAAGTTAAGGTTTCTTGTAATTGAAATGAATTAGTACTTCTAACTCTTTGGAGTTTTCCACAGTAGGAAAAGTGTGCAAATTCAGCTTTTTAACTGATCAAAGTACCATTACACCAAGTCAAATAAAGCTTAGCACATTACATATAAGATATGTAAGGAATCTTATATATATAAGATATAAAGAATCTTTCTGGGTTTTTTTGTTTGTTTGTTGGCACCGGTGATCGAACTCGGGACCTTGCGCTTGTGAGGCAGGCGCCGGAACCACTGAGCTAAATCCCTGGCCCAAGACATAAGAAATCTTAATGTTCCCTTGGTCAGGGATATAGCTCAGTGAGGCCAAGTTCAGTCCCCACCTCCCCAAAATATACAGGCTGGGTATGTGGCTGGGGCTCAGCGATGGGGTGCTTGCCTAGTGCAAGGCCCTGGGTTTAGACTGCAGTTCCACAAAGATATTAACATCAGATTTTTTATCATTAGAAAGTTCCAATACTCTTGCCACTTATAACCAAATGGCTGTATAGTATGGATAGACGGTCATTTAGTGTCTCCTCTCACTTGCTTCCTCAAATATATATTTAACAGTTCTTAATGGAATGGAAGCTTTTCAGGATATGTATAGCAAAATTTCTTAAACTAGGATCAGTCCTCTGAATACCCATGGATCATCCTTTGGGGAGAAGTTGCCAGTAAAAGTACATAAAGATTTTTGTGTTCACCTCTGTGTGTATGTACTTGAAGAGTAACTCCATAGCTTTCATCAGATGCTTTGAGGTCTGGTACCTAGCATAATCCTGAGTAGAGATTTGGCCAGAACTGAGAATCCACATATACTTTACCCACTTTTAATTTATTATGAGTCTTGATTCAATTTTCTCATATACTGAAGTGTTTTTTTTGAAACAGGGTCTTGCTATGCAGTCCACACTGGCTTTGAATTTATGATCTCCCTGCCTCAGTCTGCCTATTTTCATTCTATTTAAGTATTCTAAGCTGTCATCACTAACTGTTAAATAGTGCAATTTGAATTTTTATTTTATTTGAATTTGAAGGAGTATGTGGGGACAAGTTTTGTTTGTTGTTGTTCTTAACATTTTAAGTTAATAAGGTCTTCATATAATCACTGTCACATTTATGAATGTAAAGTGTCTTAATCATGGAAAAACTGCAGTAGGATCAAGTGCTTCAGCACATACACATACTTTAAGCCAGAAATATAGTTCTGATAATTTGGGTACTCCAGTTACAGGTTTTAACTCCTTGAAGTTGTATGGTTTATTTTACATTGGCATGATTTTACAATATTTTGCAAAGTATGCTTAATTTAAGATAGTGTTCAAACACTTTAAAGTAAATGTTTCAACATTTTTGCTCAACTAATTTGAGTTTGGCGGGAAATACTGTGATAATTTAACATGATCCCAATTTTCAGTCGGGATTTAACATATTTAATTCCTAAGTGGAAACTTAAAATACTTGTTTTAAAACTAAGAGTAATATTTTTAAACAACATGAACTACTCAGCCAAGATTATTAAATATGAGGTAGGAGCATTTTCTTTAAATTCTTCATGTGTATAGTAAGATTATACTGAAGAAAGTTATTAGTAATAAAATCACTTTATAGTTAAAAAGAACCACACAAGATTATACTGAAGAAATCCATTGTGAATTTTGATTCTAGATCTAAAGTTTATACACAGGTAAAATGCGTAAGGATTAGGAAACAAATTTAGCAGTATTTGTTTTGTTGATGAGTCTTAAAACTTAGTAAATTGCTTAGTGATACTTAGTAAATAGTGATAGAAAAGGATGTTATTCTTTCAATTTTTAGAGGGCCTGTGTGCCTTCAGATATAGGGGCTTAGGAGTTTGTTTTTCTTATGTATGTTTTCTCTAATATTCTCTCTGTAGGATAACTTCAAACTAATGTGTACCAATGCCATGATTTACAACAAACCAGAGACCATTTATTATAAAGCTGCGAAGAAGCTTTTGCACTCAGGAATGAAAATTCTTAGCCAGGTAAAGGGAAATCTTTGTCATAAATAGCAATTATTATAAAATCTATATCCTTGTGTTTGTTAGTTGTAGTGATACAGATTCAATGGAGTGTTGATTTGATTTTACTGCCAGATGTATTAAAATTGAAACTAATTGAATTCAAAAAATTCAAAGAAAAAAATTAAGGCATTAAGACTCATTTGGAATTGATACAAATATTGTTAATCACTTTTAGTTATTTCTTTAGAGGCTCAATTACAGCATAAGATTAGGTGAAGTATGAGACTTTTTAGGAGGAAAGCTCTCTTCCTTCTGTAGTGATGAAGTATAATGTTTGGTTATTAGTGTGCTTCTTGGTGAAGCACAGATCTCCCTTCTAGTGGAAAGAAACAAAATATACAGATGAGCTGGGTGTGGTGGTGCCCATCTGTAATCCCAGCACTCAGGAGGCTGAGGCAGGAGGATCTCTGCAAGTTCGAGGCCAGCCTGGGTTACATAGTGAGTTCAAGGCCAGCCTGAACTACATACTGAAACCCTGTCTCAAAAAAACAACAACAAAATACAGATGGTAGATCATTTAGAACGGTCTCAAAACCATCTCTCCACAAAAGCAGGCTCTTCCTTGAAGGACAAGAATTAGTGTATAGAAAGGCATTTGAGAAAAAAATGAAAAAAGAAAAGAAAGGCATCTGAGTTTGGAGAAAAGTATGCAGAGGTACTGATACATCATTGTTAAGCAGGATGAGAGTTTAAACATGAAATGCCTTAGTGCCAAGAGGTATGTGTAATCAGCAGTGGCTGGTGAAACAGACCTTGAAGGGTAAACCAAGGTGATACTACATCTCTAGGTTTCAAGAAAAGGAGAATTCAAAAGATAAGTTGCACCTTTGAGGCTTTGCTCACAGCTCTAAGTAGTGGGATAAATCTACTACTTAGAGATTACTTTCAGGAAACTGAGGATGACCCTTGTCCCATCCCATGGCAGGCAGGCAGAAGTCTGAATGCTATCTTGTCCTCCACTAACTTGTGGACCTTGGACAAGATAGTAACCACTCTGGGCCCATTTTCTCACCCATAGGAAGGTTTAATCTCTCGTCTTCAAGGTGATTTTCAGCATGATGCTCTGATTCCAGGTAAGAACTAGAATCAAGAGGGAACTATGAAAAAAGAACACCCAGACAGGGAAGGAGTTTGTAAAGGAGTGGATGGGTTTAAGCCAGATAGGAATGAGAATTAAGAGCTTGAGTTTAGATCCAGGAAGATTAAAGAATAATAAAAATGAATCATATGTAGTTGCTTATGGTTTTCCAGTTTTTTATGGTGATCATCTGTATTACAGTTTTACATTTAAAGAAATGCCTTTTTGTACAGAAATCTGAGTGTCTATGTACTTGGCTCTGAGAGGTTCTTGGGTCCACTTAACTAAGGAAAGAAAACATTTAGATTGATGATTATTCTTGCACTCCTAAAATTTAGACAACATCAGTTCCCACCCTTTCCTAAAGACCTGGGAAACTGTAATATAAGACAGTTACCCATCTTTGGCAAAATTTGCAGAGGAAAGGAGATGCTCAGAATCTAGAACCAAGCCATATTCCAGGTTTAAAAACCTGGAAATGACTGTTGTTGTAATTGAAGTAAATGTATACTCAGCAAATGTATCTTTATTTTTTTTGTTTTGTTTTGGTTTGTTTTTGGTACCAGGGATCGAACTCGAGTCCTTGCACTTGCAAGGCAAGCGATGGAACCACTGAGCTAAATCCTTGGCCCAGCAAATGTATCTTTATTCACTCTAAAATATGTACATTGAGTTTTTAGGGAAAAATCTAATTATTGTGATCAATTTTGATCTACCATTTTTTTCTCTTTAAAAATAATGCAGTTAATCCCAGTATCTCTTTAATATTACTAGGGGTGGGAAGCACAGAGATTAAACAACTTCTCCTTCACCCTTTGTTCTGTCTTCTCCTTTTCTTGTACAGCTTCTCTCCTATCTTCCTTTTTCTCAGATCTCTTCCTCTTTTGTTTTTGGTACCAGGGATCGAACTCGGGTCCTTGCGCTTGCACAGCAGGCAGCGAAACCACTGAGCTATATCCCTGGCCCTCAGATCTCTTCCTCTTGAGGAGCTCTACCCATCCTGTGTTACAGCTTCCTGTTGACTGTTTTCCTCACCCTAGGTGGGAGGGACCCTTACACCTGTGATTTTCAAATGTTTAAATTTAGATATTCTGAGTTAACTCTCCTAATAGTAGTGCTCCCAAGAAAGCCTAGAGTGACCTTCCATGAATGGTTTCTTTTCAAAGATAACTTTTTTAGTGTTCAATGAAAAGATTATAGTAATTCAGCACATTTTTAGTTACACCCAAATAAAGACAATTAGTGTTATTTTTATAAAGAATGAACAAATGAAGAGTAACTCTTTTGATTAAATAGTTCAGTAGAATGCTGCATAATAGTACAAACAGTACTATTTTTAGCATAGTAACTTTGGAATCAGACCAATCAAGATTCAAGACCTAGCACTATGATTTAGAAGCTATGTAACTTTAGGCTACCAACCTTTCTCAGCCTTTTTCCTGTAAAAATGGGAGTAGTAATATCACTTACCTCATAGAGTTATTGTTTTGTATAGGGGGAAGCACTTGATAAAAGTTAGCTATATTAATGGCAAGTAATCCACACTTTTAGTCTTTTAATATTGTAAAATTGGGGACAAGTAAACAGCTTGTTGATTTGGAGACATTTTAATTACCCAAAGAGAAAAAAGATATTACTTTTGAAGTAAAATTAAACCTAACTCTTCTGTGACTTGGTTCTGAATCTGAAAAAATTTCTCCAATTGAATTATTTTGTCTGTATTATATTTCTTTTAAATCCCAAAAAGTTCTTAGTGTAGTTTCTACTTTATAAAATTCTGTAGTTACTTAGAACCTGGTTATTTATCTTCTTTAACCATTTATTGAATGGCTACTGTGTGTCAACCACTGCTTTAGGTACTGGGGTTATGGAGATAAGTCAGACATGGCCTAAGTGGCACACACAGCAGGGAATAAGTGACCAGGGAGTGAACAGGTACAGAAATCAGCTAGTGTTTTTAAAGTATATAGTAAAATAAGACATGTTTTTAAAACTCAAACTGAGTAGGGTGGGAGAGTTCTGGGTATTTTTAATGATGTTATTAAGTTTGGCAAGGATTCAGAGAAACTTTTAAACACTAGTATCAATTGATACAACTTTTCTGGAAGGCAGTTTAGCAGTATCAGAAGCCTTAAAGATACTCATTCTCTTTAACCTCTATTTGTTGGAACTTATCTTAAAGAGAGAAAAGAGATTGCTGGGGTTTTTATTTGGGGGGGGTATGTATTTGAAACAGGGTCTCACTGTGTAGTTCAGGCTGACCTTGAACTCATTACGTAGCTGAAGCTGGCCTCGAACTTGTGGCAGTCCTCCAGCCTCACAGTGCTGGGACTATAGGCATGTGCCACCACACCCAGCTTGAGATTTCTAAAGAGTTTTATTTACAGTGTTTGTGTAACTTATTTGTAGTAGTGGAAACTTGTATATCTACATGTGTTTAATCATAAAATTTTAATCTTTACTTAGAATTAAATAAACTTATTAAAGATATTTTAAAGGATATTTAATGATACAAAGGGTAAATTATTATAATTCATTAAAAGATGATTTCTAGCAGATAGCATGACTCCAGAAACATATCATAATTAGAATACTGAAATAATAAACCTATTAGCACTATTACTACAAAATAGAAACAAGATGTCTTTGGTAAGAACATTGTGCGCTCTGAGAAAAAATTATGCTAGCAACCACTTACTCTCCTCAAGTCATGTCATTTTCACACAGAGAAAATGCCAGAGTCAGCAGTGATCGCCATAGGATATGAGTGTAAAGGTTCTTCAGATGCTTCAGGTTTTAAATACTTAATCACTCAGATTTCACAAGGTAAAGCGGACTGTTAATTATAAACTTTTAACATACTATTAAACTAATTTTTACTTTTTAAATTCATTACTACAAAGAACATTTAGTCTTAATTCACACTATTATGTTAACTTTCTGATAGTGCAGTAAAGCTATACAGCTTTCTCTTACATTGGAAATTAAGTGGTCTGAATTGAAGGAATAGAACTTTACTGATCTTGTCCTTAAGTATTTTCTTCCCTAGTTAATGACAGTGTAAGTGCAAAATTATGGGAGAAAAATGCATTACTTTAAAAGTTAGTGATAACCATACATTAAGAATATTTTTGAATATTTATAGGAAAGAATTCAGAGCCTGAAGCAGAGCATAGAGTTCATGGCCGACTTGCAGAAAACCCGAAAGCAGAGAGAGAGAGCAGATGCCTCCCAGAGTGGGGAGGATAGCGGCTGCTGGCCCCAAGAGCGGGACGACTCTGTAGATACTGACATACAAGCCTTCAGAAGTCCTACTAAGGACAATAAAAAGTAAGGAATTTTGGAATATTAAGGTTAAACTATCCTAAAAGGGGCAGGGGTATACTGATTGAGAGACTGACGGGGGGAAATCAAGGCGCTGTGTATCATTTGGCTCGCTCTTAGCATGAAAGTCCATCTTGATGCTCTCATACCCCTTTTACAGAGCACTACTGTATATGAAATTGTCTAAACAGTTCAGAAAACAGTTCTGAATGTGCATTCTTACTAAAGTCATTTTAAAGCCAGTAAATTATCACCAGGGACTCATTGTTAGGGAGTTTATTTAAATAGAATTATTTAAGGGCTGGGGATTTAGCTCAGTGGTTCCGCCACCTGCTGCGCAAGCACAAGGACCCAAGTTCAATCCCTGGTACCCAAAAAAAAAAAAAAGAAAAGAAAAAATGTGTATTCATTGCCTCATTCCATAAAGAGAAAAGAGTTGGGCATAAGCACACTGAAAGCTGCTACTTAAACAGATAGGCTATCATGGAGAAGTGTACCTGTTTTCCCCTAGATGTCAGCTGGTAAGCGCAGTGAAGAGCCACTGGTGGCCCTGGCAGTGACCAACTGTCCAGCACCTTACTTTCATCCATAGGGTGTTTTTTTGTTTTGTTTTTTGCAGGGAGGGGGGGTTGGTTCCAGGGATCGAACTCAGAACCTTGTGCTTGTGAGGCAGGCAGCGGAACCACTGAGCTAAATCCCCGGCAACCATAGGGTTTTATAGAGCTACATAGGTCCTTCAGGTCACCTGGTTCTTCCCAGCTATCAAAAAAGGAGGGTATTATGACCTGGGGAAGGGCAGGGTCAGAGTTAAGAGTTTGGAGTTTCTGCTGTTAAACGTACAACAAGTGTCTTTGTTCTGTTTCTAAGGTTTACATACTATACTTTAATGTTTTAGATTTGTTTTTAAAATTGAATTTAAAATGTATATTCCTCCTTCAAAATAATATCTGAAGTAAAATTCTTTTTCGTGAAAGTACCCAGGAAAACATTTAAGATAAGTTAACACTGAACAAAAAAAGAGAACAGTACAGGCATCATTAGCACATGTACTAGGTCACTAGGAAACAAAGCTTTAATAACAGTAATAAGTCTCCACTTCTCATGTTTTCATTTTTCTTTTTTTTTTAATGCTTAATTAATGTGTGTTTCAGGAAGGACAAAGATGTGCTTGAAGATAAATGGAAAAGCAGCAACTCAGAAAGGGAGCAGGAGCAGATCGACCGTGCTGTCCAGGAGTCAGGAGGGAAGCTGACCCGACGACCAGCCAACAGCCAGGTGAGCGGCCTTGTTTCCTTCTCCACCTTCTGACCTCAGAAACTGTTAGCATTTAAATTTTTCCTGTACTTTTAGTCCTTACCTGGCATAGAGCTTTTTGTCACTAGACCACTCAGAGAAGAAAAATTAATATATTTGTTTATGAAGTATATGATAACTCTTAATCCTCTTTTACTAAGTGGTTTTATTTTTAGTGAAGTTAATGTGTTTTAAAACTGGAAAGTGAGGGCCGGGGATTTAGCTCAGTGGTTTTGCCACCAGTTGTGCAAGTGCAAGGACCTGAGTTTGATCCCTGGTACCAAAAGAAAATAAAAAATAAAAATAAAATAAAATAAAATTGGAAAGTGGATCACATGCTTTATTTTAATCTTATAAGAAAACACTTATATTCTGTCTTTTTAAAATCATACTGTTGAACATACTGGTTTTTAAACTAAGTAAATTTATATATGACTTTGGGGAAACTATTCCCTTCCCCAGATCACAGTATTTTGGCCTTTTTTGGGAAGAACCAGGTGACATGAAGGACCTATGTACCCCTTAAAATTCCACGATTTCTTTACCCTCCATTTCTCTCTTTTTTTTTTTTTTTCTTACCCTCCATTTCTTTGGCATACTGGCACCTGTATACAAGATGACAGTTGTGAAAGGCAGTATTTGAGAATGATGATAAGCCTATAATCAGCCTACACTGTTAGGTTGATTAAAGCTTTCTAGTGTTACATAAATATGTGGAATGTGTAAAACTTTTTTCCATTTGAATACTTTGATTCATTGCAGTGTGAATTTGAAAGGAGAAAACCAGATGGAACAACAACACTGGGACTTCTCCATCCAGTGGATCCCATCATAGGAGGTAGGATCACAGAGCAAGGCTAGGCATAAACTTGATGGTATTTGACAAGGAATGGAACCTTGGTTAACATTTTTTTTGGTACCAGGGATCGAACTCGGGTCCTTGCGCTGGCACAGCAGGTGGCAAAACCACTGAGCCTAAATCCCCAGCCCTTGGTTAACATTTTAAAGCAACAACTAACTGTGTCATTATCCACAAAGAACTTGGCTAGGCACCGTGTATTTCATGGTAACATTAAACTTTTTAATAAATATCCATTTTCCTCCCATCAGGAGAGAGATAATTGGGTATATAGGAATGAATAATAACAAAATTTCTACACTTTAGGAACTAGTCTCCAATATTTATTATTTGCTACAGGCAAGACACTGTCTTAGGATCTGTAGGTAGAGTAAGGTATGTGGTAGGTAGCAAAATTGAAAAGATGAGTCCTCTCCCCTTACATTCTGTGGGGTGGGAAAGGGACAGAACATACAAAGGAGATAACTGTCATGAATAAATACTTTATCATGAGCAAGTATTACAGAGGAATAAATCATTTATTTTTGTATATAAGAAAAGGTTATACTACCTAGAGTTCAGGTCTCGAGGAGGGATTGCGTAGGTTGATCCCACAAATAACTAAAGGAATAGCAGAGGGTTATGCAGGTGAAAATATCTTGGAAACAGGAAAGAACTTAATGTATTTGAAGACAAAAGGCTAACCTGTTAATGTTCTCTGAACATTAATAGAGGAACCAGTGCTGCACTTTCAAAACAGAATTCTTCCTGAGGTATTAGGGATTGAACCCAGGGCCTTCACACTGAGCTATATCCCCTGTACTCTCCATTTATCATTTGAGAATAGGATCTTGCAAAGTTGGTTGCCCTGGCTGGGCCTGGACTTGCTATCCTGTCTTAGCTTCCCAGAGTGCTGGGATTATAGGCATGCACCACCATGCTCAGCCACTTTTATTTTCATATGACCTTTTCATAGTAGAATTGTATATGGTATTTGGTCAAAGAAAATAGCACAGGATTAGAACATTCCTCTTTGAGGGCTGGGGATTTAGCTCAGTGGTTTCACCACCTGCCTCGCAACTGCAAGGTCCAGAGTTCAATCCCTGGTAACAAAAAAAAAAAAAAAAAAAGAATATTCCTCTTCATAGTGTAACTGTGGTGAAAATTTAGTGATGGGAGATGCAACTAGCTTGACTTGGGTAATGCCCTGAGGTGCGCCGATTTCTTTGAAGCCAGTGTGTAGTTTCTGCTGTTGGTCTGGTTTCCTGGTCTCTAGCTCCTTGTGGGCATAATCAGATGTGGCCAAAGCTGATTTGACTCTTTACTCACAGGCCACTGTGCTGGTTGAAAGTGGAAGATGCCCCTCCCTGTTCATCATCTCAGCTTCACCTTCTGGTGGAGATACTGGTACATAAGGAAACCAAACTGCAGACTACTCACCCAGGAGAGAGCTGACTTGAATGTTTGAAGTTTTTTCCTGGGGCTTTCATCACCTCATCACCTGTAGTAGTGTCCTTTGTGGCAGGTGATGGTGTTACAAAGACGAAGACTTTTAGGGGAGAAAAAAAACACCCTTTGTGTTGCATATTTCTCCTGATACTATTCTTTTCCATTCTTTTAGGTGCCCACGTCATGATTTCTGCTTGTATCACGTATTCCCACCTTCAGTTCAGGGATTCATTCCTGTTTACCAAGATCACATTTCTAAAGGCTATTCTTCGCTGCAGTAAAAATATACCTGTCATAGGATATTTTTCCTTTATTTTAGCCTTTTATTAACTGTCACTTTAACATTAAACTTTTATTCCCTGTCACCTTAACATTAAAAAGCCCAGCTTCTAAATCTTTTTTTTTTTTTTTTTCTGAGATAGGGTCTCCATAAGTCAGTCAGTTGCCCAGTCTAGGCTAGAGCTTACAATCCTCCTGCTTTCTTATAGGCAGGCATCACCACATCTAGCTTAAAAATCTTTTCTGTAAGTGAAGTGTAACACAGTTATAAAGAATTCTAGGAGGTAGTACTATAATGAAAAAGGACACATTTTCGGTCCTGGCTACATTCTTGCCTTTCTAAGCTCAGATTTTCTTATCTTGAAAATGGTTATATTGAGGGGTACCCAACCTCCTCCGGGGGTGTGTAGATAACATGAAGTAACACACGTGAAAGCACTCAGCAGAGTACCCTATGGATCATTTCCATACATGCTTCTCACTGTGCTCAGTTTTATGTCTTAGAACCAGGCTACTGCCCTGTGAGACTAGGAATGACAACTGGAAGACTTCAGTCTGGAGTGAATACCTTGCAGGGGTTCAAAGAAGATAAAAGGAACAAAGTAACCCCAGGTGAGTATACTGCATAGTTAAAATATTTTTGCTCTTTCTGTTTCAGGCATTTAAGGAAAGAAATCATAATTATCATTCACTGCTTTGTTCACTAGTTCTCTTGGTGGTATTTTTACAGTATCAATTAGCCATTTTATTAACTTCAAAAGAAACAAATCAGATATTATTATTCAAAATGAGTTTTTGGTTCTCTTTCTCTTCTTCCCTTTTGTGGGAAATAATTCATTTAAGTTGCGACTTTGCAGATACAGTAGGCTGTCTGTATCTGTAGATTCAGTATCATGAATTTAACCAACACAGATTGGAAATAGGAAAAAAGTTGCATCTATACTGAACACATACAATTTTCATTAATCATTACTCCTAAACATTACATTATTCCCTTAACATTTATATTAGGCATTATAAGTAATCTAGGGATGATTTATGCTAAAGAGTGTGGGAGGATATGTGTCAGTTCAGTGCAAATATTATTCCACTCATGTGACTTGAGCATCTTTAAGAGTTCTGTATCTGAGTGGGTGGAGTCCTGGAATTAATCCCCTGAGGGTGCTAAGGTATGGTTGTGTCTGTTTGGAAGAAAATAATCTGTTTTAGATTTGCATACCAGTCTAGGAAGCAGTAAAGTCAGAAGGGAATGATCTTTTAATAAAGCCAGAAAATAAATTCACATAAAAACTGAAGAATATTATTACAGTATTAATTTTTTCAACAGTGTTATACTTGAATTATGGGCCTTACAGTTCGTATGCCCCCCATTATGACTCCACTTTTGCAAATATCAGCAAAGATGATTCTGATTTAATCTATTCAACGTATGGGGAAGACTCTGACCTTCCAAGCGATTTCAGGTGAGTCACCATTTATTATTCTGAGTACAGTAATTTCTGATACTAATGTATAATAGTGACTTATGAGTAGACTTCCAAAATTACCCAAATGGTAGGAAATATGTTCAGTAATTTTCTTAATTGACAATAGTAGACCCATAGTTATCCTTTAATGGAAACAAAATATTCTAAAGAGAGAACATATCTCCCTGGTATTGGCATCTGCAGTATTATCTTACAGAAATATGTTTTAAATGTGCAGTGTACCTCAACTGATGCTAATGTTCAGGATCTTGTTACCTCCAAGGGTTATGTGCCATCTGCTCTACTATAACATATTTTTTCCTTTTGTAGTGGTAGGGACCAAACCCTGGGCAAGTTCTCTTAACACTGAGTGACAGCTCCAGCCCTCACTTTAACATTTTTGTGTATTAGTTATGTTCCAAGCTTGATCAGTCTGGGAATTCCCAGTGCATTTTCTTCACGTTGTGAGGTATAGATATGATGACTGATTCCCGAGACAACCAACATGTAACACTGTGTGACAGATCCTGAGGCAGACAGGCCATTGCAGTTACACTCAGCCATTCCTCACTGCATGGTTCTGTGGCTCAATAACTTCTGTGTTTCCATGTAGAATGATGAGGTATCATCCTAATTTACCAGGGCTGTGGCTCAGGGTGAACTTGGATGTTTCCCTTCTTGGCAGTGGTACATTGTTAACTTTTATTATGTGTGTAAAAAATTTTAACTCTGTAAATTAACCAGTCCCCTGGTTTTCTGACAAAAGGGTATTCTCTTCTCTTGTAAGTATGTGTGGCTTTGTTACTATTATAGGCAAAGGTTTCTAAGGTAGAGATTGGCAGTGGTTTCAGATCAAGCTATTTATTCAGACCTCACCAGTTTAACAGATTCTTTCTGGAGTATCCTATGCTTTCCACAAATAGGCATGTGTGCCCACTGTGTGGCAGGCATTCATCTAGATGATGGAGGTGCCACAGGGAAAGAGTGGTGACAAAGACCCATCTCCTTCTGTCAGATAGTGACAGTGCTTTAGAGGAAGGTAAAGCAACAAAGGAAGATAAGAGTGCTGGGGTCAGACAATTCTTTGCTAAGAAAGAGAAAGTCAAGTAAAAACTGAGGAAGGTAAGGAAACAGCAGTACTGCAAAAAGAAAGAAGAGCATGCACAGCCCCAGAAGTAGCTGTGCAAAGGCCCTGAGGAGGCGGCCTGCCTGACTTGCTCAAGGAACAGCAGAGTAGTGAAGAGCAGAGTGAGTAAAGGGGAAAGTGCTCAGTGAGGTAGTAAGTAGGAGTAGATCTTTGTAAGGACTTGGGAGTTTTATTCTAAGTGAGTGAAGAGACTACTGACTGGTATGAGCATTATAAGCCATCCTGGCTTGTAATTCTAAAAGGGGGTCCTGGCTGTTGCAGAGAGCAGGGATTAAGGGAGAAGTTGGGGGTTTGGTGTCAAGTCTGGATAAGAAATGGACTAGGGGTGTAGCCATTGAGCTGTTGAGAAGGGATCATTAATTAGTAGGACTTTTTACTGATTAAAGAGGGAGGGGAAATGAGATGATCCAGGATTTTCAGACAGTATAAAAAGACATAGTTGCTATTTATGGAAAAGGAGAAGATTTTAGAATACACCTCTTAGGGAGACAACCCAACATTTCAGTTTTGAGTATTTGAAGCCTGCAGTGCTTATTAGACCTCTAAGTGTAGTTGTGACTTTGAGGTTTAGTATGTTTGTGGAGACCCTCAGGGGAACAAGATCACCAAGGTAAGCAAGCCCAAGGGCTGAGCCCTAGGCCCACATCATTGAGGTCTCATTTTTCTTTGGAGCTCCTTCAAGAACATTTCATTTTCACTATGTTCTTGATATTGTTTCATTCTCTGATAATAAATTTATCACTAGTAAATATGCAAATACAATTTTAGTTTAGACAGTTTTACATTGTGGTGTATAAATCAAAGGCATCTAATGGAAAGAGTTGGCTGTGATTAGAAGGACTAAGCCAGTGGGAATGATTTATATGAAACTTTCCCAACTCTCTTTCAGCGTCCATGAGTTTTTGGCGACGTGCCAAGATTATCCATATGTTATGGCAGATAGTTTACTGGATGTTTTAACAAAAGGAGGGCATTCCAGGACCCTACAAGAATTGGAGACGGTAAGAATGCTGCTAAAGAAATAGGGTAGTTTGTTATTGGCTGTGAATCATTAGTCATTACATGTTATGAAACCAGGGATTAACCAGGATGACAGCTAAACTCCATTCCCCTGTAAAGACAGCACAGCACAGCTCAGCTCAGCTCAGCCCAGCCCAGCCCAGCCCAGCCCAGCCCAGCTCAGCCCAGCCCAGCCCAGCCCAGCCCAGCTCAGCCCAGCCCAGCCCAGGTGGAGGCCATGGGTGGAGAACAATAAACGAAAAGGAGTAACTCAGCTTCCAGGATCTGTGAGGGCCAGAACATTGCCATCGTCTCTAATCTTGGGAGGAATGTACGATTAAAAAACAGGGTTTGTACGCTGAAGTCAGTGCATGCTGTTCCCTAACAAAGAAGTCTTGCTCACTGGCTTGAAAGTAAGTTGGCTAAAGTGATGGAGGAGGCCTTTTTTCTTACTGTTTGGTAATAACGGTAGTAGGAACCTCAGGTTAGAAACCAAAAAGCTTCCTCATTGCAGCCTAACATTGTAAACTCTCAACAGTTCATAATCTGGAGTAATTCAGAGTCTTGGCTCAAAGATTAGAGCCAGAAAATGTTCCCACTGATACAGAGGATCTCCCCAGTGCCCTTGTTAACCATGGTTGGGGAGCTATGTATCTCATGGAAGTTTTCTTTGGGGGTGGGGAGGGTTCCTGGTGTTCGGAATTGAACCAGGCCCCTCACACACACTAGGCAAGTGCTATGCCACTGAGTTACATCCCTAGCCCCAAAGCCGTAAGTCTTCATGGTGGCTCTGACTGCAGTGCCTTGTCCTTACCCACAGTTGCACGTCATAGTAGTTCCCTGTCTGCAAAGCTGTGCGCAGTGCCTCAAGTTTAATGAAATGCTATGAAATCCTAGGACATGAACTACTTCCTTCCACCTAAAAATACCTTTACATCAATTCAGAAGTATTTTTACTATATATTTTCCCATCAATACATCTGAATTAATTTTTTACTAAAATTTAATAGCTTTTGAAATCCAGCAGTATAATTTAAAACATAATTTTTCTGTTCTTTAACCTAGCAGTTCCTCTTCTCAAGATTTATCCTAGAAAATAAGTTTTATATATAAGGATACATTTTTTATAATTTTTAGGAATTGAGGAATACTTAAATGTTTTTTCAAAGAAAACATTTTCAGTTAATGTCTGTTATGTATTTGTCTTGTTTATGTGTGCTTTATCTCTGATGGGTAGGATTATAGAAGCATCCCCATTCTCTGTAGAATTTGCTTTGCATATTTTGTAGTAATCCCGTGCTGTCTGAGAATTGCACAGTAGTCCTTAGGCCTCCTTCCTGTCTTGTCAGAATCTTAACCTGTTGTTAAGAACAGCCTCTATTTAGGTACTCATATGCTGTTTATCAAATACTTTCTTCAACATGTATAGCTTTTGACTAGATACAGATCTCAGCATCACCACTAACAAGTACCCCACCACACAAAATACTCTCAAAATGCTAATATTTTTAATTAAAGTTATATTCTAGCCAGGCATGGTGGCACACATCTGTAATCCCAGTACTCAGGAGGCTAAAGCAGGAGTATTGCTATAAGTTTGCGGCCAGCCTGAGTTACATAGTGATACTGTGTCTCAAAAAATCAGTAGGTGGATGGATGGATGGGTATATTCTAGTAACATATGTTCTTACTATTTTTATATTACAAAACTTCTGATGGTTTTCTGTTTTCCTTAATATTTGCTTTTTCATCAGTGTTTTCATAAGTTATTTTTCTTTACCCTTAACAGTCATCACCTGAAGACGAAGGCCAGACCAGGACACCAGACACAGCAAAAGAAATGGAGGTAAAATTTCATTCTTTACAAGAAATAAGTGAAAAATTAAACTAAAAGATCTAAATGATAAAACTTTATTTTAAAAATATTGTGTCATTTGTGATAAAAGAAGTTATTTTTGTCAGTAGGGAGCTTAGTACCTCACACAGTAGCAAGTATGCTAACGAGGGAACCAGAACCAGTTGTCATGCATTGTCAGCCACTGGGCGTAGTGCCTAGGATGGAGAGCCTCACTCCCTGGGCAGCTGTGTGGATAGGGTTGCAGGATGAAGAGGCAGCAAGCAGGGCCTCACACCTAAGTGGATAATGACAGCTATCCAAGAGCAGGGCACAGGTGAGACCAGTTTAAAAAGCTATGCCCACAGTTTGTAATAGCTAAAGCTTGGAAACAGCCCAAGTGCCCATTGACTGGAAACTGGATAAAGATAATGTGGTTTTTTTCATAAAATGGAGTACTACTCAGCCATAAAGAATGAGAAACGGGACCTTTATAGCTAAATGGATGTATATTGAGACCATACTCTTAAGTGAAATAAATAGGTCACACGTGTAAATACCGAATAGTTTCTCTATAAGGATGAAAATGATTAAAACAAATAATTGATAATTTGAAATAGGAAGAAAAGGTCCAAAGAGGTAGGGGAAGGGGAAAGGAAAAATTATGAGAAAAGAAAAAATGGAAATGAAATCTATAGAAATAGGGAAGGGCAGAGGGGGTGAAGGGGGCACAGGTAATGGGGAAAAAATAAGAACCAAGATATATCATGTACAGGTACAAGCACCCAATGATAAATGTAAACGAATTGTATACCTAAAGTGTACCAATAAAAGAATTTAAAGAAAAAGCTGTGCCCAAGCCAAGCATGGTGCTATACACGTATTCCCAGTTACATGGGTGGCTGAGGCAGGAGGATCCCAAGTTCAAGGCCAGCCTAGGCAACTTACAGAGAGCCTATCTCACAATAAAAAAGGATTGGTGTGTAGCTCAGTGCTAGGGCATTTGCCTAGCATTTGTGAGGCCCTAAGTCCCCGACTTATGAACAAGTTCCATTCAGGGAGAATTATTCATAAGTCAGATTCATTCATAGGCTGACAAAGTGAGTCTTATATAGTACATCTGTGAAAGTTTGCGACTTGAATGTTCTTAAGTCGGGGACCTACTATATAACAAAAAAACAAAGCAAGTAAGTGACCCAAGGGTTCCTGGGTGGAGTTCAGGTGGTGAGTGTGCATAGGTGAGGCCCAGACAGTGGAGAGGCTTCTGTGCAGCTGGGGAGTTTAGAATTTACCCACAAGAGGGGACCCTCTGATAAAATGTGGAAGGAGAGGACAAGTGAAGAGCTGCAGGACTTGTCAAAGCCAAGAAAAAAACAAATCTATGACCTGCATACCCATTCAAAGGTAGAAAGGATTTAGCAAAATACATAAGACCAAAAATTAATGTGACCTGGTGCATGAAGCAGGTAATAGTACTAGCTCATATAGGAAGTGCAGGAAAAGGAGTACACCTTTGACACAGAAAGAAGTCACATGCCACTTCAGATGTGACGAGTGTGACTTGGGACATTGCTGGAGGTGTGGAGCTGGAACTCGAAGATCTGGGCTTGGTGATGTGGAGCTGGAAGTTACTGATGTAGAAGCAGGGTTTTATTCCAGTCATTAGAATGAGAAAATGGGGAACCTTGGAGAAGACCAATAGTTGAGTGAGGCAGGAAACTTATGAAAGAATACTAAGGAGGAGAGAGAGTGCTGTGTCAGATGCTGCAGAAGCCCAGTAAGAGGAAAGTACAAGTGTCATTTTTAACCTTGATCAGAATGATGATCTCTGTAAGATGGTAGGGGCAAAAGGTAAACTTCAGAGAGTTAAGTGACAGGAGGAAAACCAGACTAAAGGTTGGACAGACATAAGTCCTTTAGCTAAGGGGAAGGAAGACTCAAGATGTGAGATCAAGTAAAGACAGGTAAAGATGTAGATGGTGTGAAAAGAGCTATGTTTTCAGGAAAAAGGGAGCCAAGGAAGGTCATGTGGTTAATGAGGATGTAAAAGTGAAGAATGGGAAATGAGTATTGAGTGGAGTTGTGAGGATCCAGCTGAAAAGACAAACCATAAATATATACTAGTGCCAAGTTAGTTTTCCTACATTTCACACTTTGAGCCCATTTGTAGGCAGAAGAGTTAGGTATTCAGAATAAGTTTGGACTGCAACATCAAATATAAGTGAAGTCACTAACTTTTTTGGTAATTATCTGGGGTGATGTATCCCCCACAAGCAACACTGAGGTTATGGAAACTTTGAGTCTTAGCATTCCACAAATAAAACTCTGCCTTTCTTAAGAAATACTGACAGCCTAGCTTTGGGGCCTCAAGGAGGCAGGAAGCATCATAGACTGTTTTAAAGATCTGCTGTAGAAATGGAAGTATATGGACTGCATGGGTGGGACATTTGCTTTTGAGTCTCAGAAATACAAGGCATTGTCATAATCACCATAAGGACTTCAAAGCTCAGGCAGTGATCAGGCTCTTTATCTTTAGAATGGTGGACATATGAAACAAGTAATGCAAATTTGTAAGACATCCTTACATTACTGAGCAGTGTGAATTTGACACCTATTTTGCCATGGTTTAGGAATGGCATTTTAAAAGGGTATTCTGGGAAGACATTTTTGGTAGTCATCAAAATCATGCCTCCAAAGTAAATAGGTGGAATGGCTTTGCCTCTAAACACAAGTCATCTTACTGGTTTTTATGTAGCACTAAAAACCTTAGTGGCTTAGCAAGCTCAAGTAATTGCCATTTTTTTTCTTTTGACTCAGATTACAGAAGTAGAGCCAGCAGGGCATTTGGACTCCAGCACTCAGGACAGGCTCACAGCACTGAAAGCAGTAACAAACTTTGGTGCTCCAGTTGAAGTTTTTGACTCTGAAGGTGAGTGGCTGAGACATGTTGCTGGAAACATTGAACAACATGAGCAGTTGAGACACTGCCACAGGTTAACGTGGCCATGCACCACAGAAACATCTTGGCCAACCAAGTTAAATGAATGGTAGAAAGCCAGGCATGGTGGCGCACACCTATAATCCCAGCACTTGGGAGGCTGAGGCAGGAGGATTGCTACAAGTTTGAGGCCAGTCTGGGCTACATTAGTGAGCTTAAGACCAGCCTTAACTACATAGCAAAACTGTCTCAAAAAAGAATGGTAGAGCTTGGCTGTGGTGCTGGTTTTATTGGAGGGGCTTTACACCCTTGGGGGGTGAGACTAAAGAACAAATAGCCAAGCCATAGAGCATAGGATTCAGTTTACAACATAAGATCATGCTCAAGTGTGCCTGGGTTTTCATCAGTGTGTTCTTACCCCTCAGAGGCTGAAGTGTTCCAGAGGAAACTTGATGAGACCACAAGATTGCTCAGGGAGCTCCAGGAAGCACAGAACGAGAGGCTGAGCACTAGACCCCCTCCCAATATGATCTGTCTCCTGGGTCCATCATACAGAGAAATGCACCTGGGTATGTTGGGGGATGCTTAAAGGAAACCCTTCTGAGTAGTGACACCACCATAAAGTAATGCTCAGATGAGTACCGTGGATAGTGTACTTTACGCATTTATACATTTGTTGTTGGGATTTTTTAAAAATAAGGAACCACTTTTCAGTACCTGGAATTTCTTTTTCCCCTAGCTGAACAAGTGACCAATAATCTTAAAGAACTTGCCCAGCAAGTCACTCCAGGTGATATCGTGAGCATGTATGGAATACGAAAAGCAATGGGGATTTCCATTCCTTCCCCCATCGTGGAGAACAACTTTGTAGATCTAACAGAAGGTATGTCCCTGCTTTCCTGGGAGAGCGAGGGGGCTGTTGTGAGTAAAAGTTGCATCAGTCCTTTCCCTTCAGATAACATTTGAGACCTTTTGTCTCTGAGTTCTTAAGGTATAAAACTACTTTTCATTTTCTATCTGTGTAAAGAATCAATAAAAATTGCACACATTTGCCAAAAAAGCTCCAATAATGACCTAATAATACAACTTTCCTTTAACCTTGACTGTGATACAGAAGAGCTATCATTTCTGAATGCTAGCTTCATCTTCATTTCCGATTAAACTGGAAAAAACCGCTGAGCAAAGTGTTGTCTCTTTCAGATTTGGAAGAACTTAAGAAGACTGATGTTGCTGAGTGTGGACCTGACAGGAGCTGAGGCTGTTATTTGATTATATATTATGTACATATTTTTTTCATTCTGAACTTGGAAATGGTTTTCAAAAGATACTATTTGTAAATTGTGTTTTTAATTAAACTTTGGAACAATCAACTTTAATGTTCCAGAGATTGGGATTCTATTAGGTAATAAAGTTGAACCTGGGGGCCGGGGATTTATCTCAGTGGTTTTGCTGCCTGCTGCGCAAGCCCAAGGACCCGAGTTCAGTCCCCGGTACCAACAAAAAATAAGCCCTGATACATTTAAAAAATAAAGAAAGAAATAAAATAAAGTTGAACCTGGGACTCTTGATATCGTAATAACTAAGTTACCCCTTGACCTTTCTGCAGGCTTTCTGAGGATAATGTGACCCAGAGAAGACCTCAGATCATTGTATCATCCCCTAAAAGAAGAAAATCCTCAAAATCATTGAAATTCCTCATTTTTCACATTTGACACACTCCCTATTAAAGAAATTATGACTGAGTAATTCCTAACTTACCAGGTACCATCTCGATAATTTATCCAAAGAGTGTTCCTTATGAGGAAGGAATGGGGCTTGGAGCTGTTGCCATACCTGGGCGGCATTCTTCAGAGCAGTGCTGATGCTGCTTGTGTTTCCCCAGCCATAGCATAACTAAGAAGCTCCTTAAAAATAGCCCCACCCAGGGAGATTTTGTCCTTATACCATGGAAACAAACCTAAAATAATTTTAGGATTCACCAGTATAGTTCTGCTCTCTACCTGATGGGAATGATATCCTTGTGCGTAGTAATTAGGGCCCTCACCACGCCCCAGTCACTAAGCTCAGATGAATGGTGATTCTTCTGAATCTACTTCAGGACATAATCTGTTCAAAATAAAAAGCAAATATTGGACTGGGGGCGTAGTTCAGTGGTAGAGTGCCTGCCTAGTATGTGTGAAGCTCTAGATTCAATCCCCAAAACCATAAAATAAGTAAATCAAAGAAAAAAAATCCAAGATGTATATAGTCTTAACTCTGTGGACAAATTAATGCCCTTATACAGTGCCTTTTGTAACACACCCAGAGAGGAAGCCGTTTTATATTCTCTTTTTTTTTGAGACAGGGTCTCACTGTGTAGTTCAGGCTGGCCTTGAACTCACTATATAGGTCAGGCTGGCCTCAAGCTCACAGCGATCCTCCTGCCTCAGCCTCCTGAGTGCTGGAATTACAGGCATGCCCCACCATGCCCAGCCCATTTTATATTTTCTTGACTTGAAAATTAACATGGAACAAGAACAAGGAAAGGAAAACTGATTTTCTTAAGAAATTTAAAACAACTAATTTAAAAACCTACTTAGAATATTATGCTAACAGTTCAGTTTGTTTTTATCAAGTCTAGAAGCTAATCTCTCAAATACAATTTAGGCAATACTGGACTCCGGTAAACTGAAGATTAATAAGATAAATTTGGAACACCTTAGGACAGTTTTTCCAGATTGCTAATATAATGTATCAAGAACAGCCCAACACTGATAGTTTATAAAAATGAAACAAAACAATGTGACAGATCTATAAATAATCTTACAGGGAACAAACCCTAATCACTTGCATACCCGACCTCAAAGCATATTTCTGTATACTGATGTGTTACAGATACAAAAGTATGCAGCAGGTAAGTATCATCTTTTCTGTTAGGAAATTTCCTTAATAAGTAACCAGAAAGACTTAAGGAGTTATTTGCCATAGTCAGGCCACCTTAGGGAGAACTCTTAAGCCAGTCTTTAACCCAATAGAGAGGGTCATTGTTGGGAAACATTTGTTCCTGCCAAAAGAAAATGACACTTGCAAAGTTACTTGGTAATTGAAAAACAGTCATTAAAAGAAACAAGTGATTCTTATGGTCAGTTAAACTATAATTTGAACATTGAAAACTAAAAACTTATAAAACATTATCTGAGCACGGTGCTTTAAATGAGGATAAAATGCATGAGTGGTGACCAATTTTTAAAACTACTTGCTGGGGGGCCAGAGATTTAGTTCAGTGGTTCCGCTGCCTGCCTCACAAGCGCAAGGTCCCAAGTTCGATCCCCGGTACCAAACAAAACAAAACTACTTGCTGGGACTTCTACCGAAGGAAGAGAGTACCTTGAATGTTGCAAGAGTAGAAACACAGCTCGAGAAGCCCATGCACTGATCCATGTTTACCTTATGTCAGCAACAGGAGCCCTCCTACCCCAGGAGCCCCCAGCTGGGCAGCCCTGGCCTATTAATTGGGAGAGCACAGATTGCAGTCCAATACTCCCCTGAAGTTGGCCCTTTATGTGAAAAAGGGGTGTAGAAAAAAGCAATTTAGGCAAGGCTTGCTGGGATTTTTGCCATAGAATTCCTTTACAGAGCAAGTGTTTTGAATGCCTACTGATTTCAGTTGCATATGACATAGCAGGGCTGCAGCACCATTTTGCAAATTAGAATCAGCCCCCCTTCCTCAGGCTGGTGAGACAAGCACACAGGCCCATTTCGACCACCACCCCTGCCTGCACACTATTCTGCAGCAAGGGTGGCAGTTCATCATGGCCGCTGCAGCCCTGTATAATTAATCTTTTGAAGGCTTCTGCAAGATTTTCTGTATAACTTCAGGGGGCTCATGGCTGGCTGCTAGCTATGAATCCCTTCGATGTAGTGACATTTAGTGGTGTTACCAGTAGATGCTCTGGCAGCAGTGAAGTCAGTTCAGAAAAGGAACAGGCAGGCAGTTTGGTTTGACTTCTTCCAGCTCTCTATGGAGCTGAACCATGGTAAGATACCATCTCAAAGCCAGCTTTTTACCTTGACTCATTTGGGTTCAGAGAAAATATCTCATCTGTCAGAACCTGGCTTCCTGGGTGGGGGAACCTTGATACATCTATTGCTGAGTAGATCCTTCTAGTTTTGAAGCTCTCCAGAGCCAGCTACATGAAGACTAAAGAAAAGGAAAGATGTAGTGCAGCTTGTCCAAGGTCTCTCCACATGGTCTCCATTGCTTCCCACTGAAATAACACGAGATAGTTAAAAATGCAGGGCAACCTCAGAAGTGCAGAAGTAGTCAGGGCAGAACTAAAAGGTGGTTCCTTGCTCTTAAGTTTTCAGCGTACTGAACATGTTCCCAGGGGGCTTCCATCACAGCTGCCTGACTCAGAGCCAAGGTTCACTGCTCCTTGCCTTCTTGCTGTGAGCCCCATTCCCCCACAGCCAGCTAATCCCATTGATGGACACTGGACAGTAGTCCTATTTACACGTACCCTGGAGATTTTTGTCCAGTATCTAAGAAGTCATTAACAAGATTAAAACCCCTATTAAGAATGTATCTATTTAAAACACATCCCAGAGATGACAAGAAGTAACAAGTGCCCACTGTGAGTTTTTTCTCTACTGGTTGAAACCATTTGTAAAATACCCTTTTCCAATTCCACACCTATGTGAGAAATTCAGCCTCCCATGGCTTGTCTTGCTAGGGAGAAGGGAGGCTCCAACCCATGCTAGAGAACTTGGCTTAGTCCTCCTTTGACCTAGAAAAGGTGAGTCTCCCTTGTGCGTGCTCACAGGCTGCCAAGGTGGATGTCTGTCTTAGTCATGGTCTAAGATCACCTCCACAGCACCTGGGAACA
This sequence comes from Heterocephalus glaber, assembly GCF_000247695.1. The sequence goes on from NW_004624757.1 coordinate 6,338,728, forward strand.
AAATTCCAGCCACCAGCACAGTGGCATCAGCATCCCAGGAATCATCTTCCAGCTGACCTGGAAACTTTCAAGTGACAGCACAGAGGTTCTGGCTGCACCATGTGCTATAGCTAAGCAGTTGCTTCAAGCAGGATGTGGTGCATGTGACTGAGACTCCTCTGGTGCAAATCCCTAGCAGCCATGCACAGCCATCTGCTGGGGGGTGGTGATGGCCAGAACCATCCACGGCCTTTGCAACTGGCATGGGACCAGCTTCTTGACCTGCTCTGGGAGGAAGCCAGCTTCTCACCATGTTCTGACCCCTCCAGAAGCCTTCAGTTCAGCCCCAGCCCCTGAAACTTGACAGTGTCTGTGCACACAAAGTACGTCCGAAGCTCGCCTTTGCCTTTGACGTTGATCAGTCCCCGGCACTCACAGTAGTAACCCAGGCCCTGGAGGATGGTGCATGTCTCTTCAGTAACCTGAGCAGGGAAGGAAGCGGGAAGAAAACCACTGTGCTAGAGACAGGTAGTAGGGGGCCAGCCAGCAGCATACACGTCTGCTTTGTCTCAAAACTGTGGTGGGTGAGAGTGACACAGCTGAGTGCTGGTAGAGCCAGCTCTTGGGCCCAGGACCCCTCTCTTAGGGGGAAGGTCTTTCCCCTCAACCACACTCTTCTGCAGTGGGTTTTTACCTGGATTTTCCCAAGTTCTCCAGTGCTCTCCATGCGGCTGGCAACATTTACTGTGTTCCCCCAGATGTCATACTGAGGCTTTCGTGCCCCAATCACTCCAGCAATCACAGGCCCATGGTTTATGCCTAAAGATAATGTTTACAGTTGGCACATCCCAGAGGCAAAGTTGCAGGTCACAGAGCCCACCTCGAAACCACAAAGAGAAAACACCACGAAGATCAAGGTCGGGTTGGGGCTGTGTCCCTTGCCTGTAGCTGGAGATGATCATCTCAAGCAAGGCATGCCCTGGCCAGGCCAATTCCAACTCTCCAACATTCAGGAAGCTGGGACTTGTTAGTCTCTGCCAGTCTCCCTTTCAACAACAAGTGGGCTTTAACCACTGACCCACTGAGCTAACAATGACTACTTAGGTTTAATAATTCTGCTTTGCCATCAGTGTGTGTGTGTGTGTGTGTGTGTGTGTGTGTGTATATATATTTTGGTACTGGGGATCGAACGCAGGACCTTGCGCTTCTGTGGCAGGCAGTAGAACCACTGAGCTAAATCCCTGGCACTATCAGTATATTTTAAGGTCACCTATTTATACTTGCGACTTTGGTACTTCTGTTTTCTATAGTGATATATTCTTACTAAAATTTTAGGTAACTACAAGAGCAATATGCAGAGAAGTTCAGAAAAATTATCCAGCCTCTGCACTTGTCAGATCAGAGAAGTTTCTGAAACTTGGTAGGAGATGACCCAATACAGTGTGGCCAGGAAGATTGGGAGAAGCCATCCCGGGCTCCCAGCAGCTGGGCCCTCACCAACTCGGAGGCGGAAGGAGTTGAAGGAATGCCTGTTGATGCCATCCAGCTTGCTCATCAGGGCGATGCTGAACTCCACCAGGACCCCGATGTGGGCATGCTGCCGCTCCAGGTCCTACAGGACACAGGCCATGCAAAGTCTTATCTCACAGACTCAGGGGTGGGGCTGCCGGTGGGCAGAGTCACCCTTCTCCACCAAGGCACCCACTCCCCACCTCCAAACTTCTCCAGGCTGAGCTATTCAGGTGTCTTTACCCTCCTTCACAGGATGGGAGAGAGGAGAGCCCCATTAAGTGGAAAGTGACAGGTCTGGAGGCTGCCTGTTGTGTTTCCCCTCCCAGGTGCTTCAGTAAGTACCTGGTTCTCATGCCCTGAGGGGACACTGAGCCCTGCCGCTGCCATGTAGGTGCTCCCGATGGTCTTGATCTTCTCTACACCACTGAACTTGGGCTTTAGCAACAACTGCAGGACAAAAGGAAGATGCTACAGTTGGAGGCACACAGGTGCTCAGAAAGGGCGTGGGGCTCCACATGCAGATGTGTCTCCTGGGGGCCCTTCCAGTCAGAGCTCTCGCCCAAGTGCAGCGGGAGACACCTCTCCCTCGTCCCTCCCCCGATCCCTTTAAAGGAGCAAATACTCAGCTCAGATTCCAGATTCATCGCCTGCAGCAGACTTCAGCCCCAACTAATGTCCTCTGAAATGGTTGATAGCTCCAGCATAGCTGGAAATCTGCCCCTCCTATGAGGACCTGAATCTAATTTTAGCAAGAGACGTTAACAAAGTATTGGCTGAGTAAATCAATAAAGACAAATTTGTTCCTTGTATATTCTGTAATGTGTGTCCCCTTAAAGAAGCTGCCTTGTTTTGGGTCTGAAGCCAGGGCCTCATGCATGCTAAGCACACGATCTGGCTCTCCCGGAGCTACATCCCCAGCCCGACCTCACCTCTTTCATGGCAGTTAGGCTGTCCCAGCCTCCACCCTGCATTTCCTGGCCAGGTGGAAGCCCAGAGCCCTCACCCCTCCGTGGGCTGGGCAGAGGCTATACCTCATCAAAGTCAGCGATAATCTCGTTTAGCAGGCGCAGACACTCCAGCCCTTCTTTGTTGACATCACACTCTGTGTAGAACACTTTGAAATCCGGCACGGACGCAAACATGACACAGACACAGTCATAGGACTGATGGTACCACTCCTGGAACAGGGTGAGGGGAAAATAGGAACTTATGGCCACTTTGCCTCTGGAAGCGCTGGGGACAGGCATGGTAGCAATCTACCCAGTGAGCTTTCAAGGGAGCAGAGGACTGGGCAGTGGTTCCCCACCCAAGCCAGGGCTGTGAGGATACGGGTGGTGGCTCTGAATCGGAGGGTCGGGAGGTCAGGCATAGGCTGGTGGCACCCTGGGTACACATACCCCTTAGGAGATGGGTCCTACATTGGGCAAAACACTTCTCAGTTTCCTTAACTGGAAACCCCATCTGTGATGTAGAGCCCAGGTTTTTACTACTAACTGCACGCTGTCTACTGACGCAGGGAGAGCAAGCCAGGCAAGCCTACAGCAAGCAGCTGTGGCAGCTCTATAGCTCTGTACTGCACCTGGCAATGCATCTGTCCCTTGCTCTCCCACCCCAGTGCCGGGCTGCACCTCGTTTAGCTTGTCGCCAATGAAGTGGGCAGCCACGTGGGCTGGCAGCACATTCTCAAGGAGGAGGCGGTTCACATTCTCCATGGTTTCAAACTCCTCGTGTTCCTTCTTGAACTTCTTCTTCCACAAACAGTCCAAGCGGCAGTAATAGTCAATCTGCAAACTGGGACTAGTCAGTGCCTGTCCTGGGGGGTGACACCCACCCAAGGGGCTGGCAGCCACAGCTGCAATCCTAGGTGCCCACCCTGAGCTGTGCCTGCCATGTACCTCCCAGCCCAGGGATTGGAGCTTTCATGAAAAGAACTCTGCTGCCCACAGCCCATTCTGTACCCCATCTTGCCTCTATCAGGGAGGAGAGACCACGAGGCTGGACTGGGACCCATATCCACCTGTCTGGACAGCATGACAAGGGTGATGTAGAACAGGACCAGGTAGAAGTTGATCATGGTCTTCAGATCCCTCGCTGAACAGCAGTGGCCACTGTGGATGCAGGGGTGACAATCAGCCCCTGCTGACAGCAGGTGCACAGGGCCAGAACAAGGGCGAAAGGTGGGCAGACCTCACTGAGGGACATCTGAGCTCACTCCAAGGGACCAGAATCAATCACAGAAGGGTCTGAAGGCACCCAGGAGCCCTCAAGAGGATGGGACAGGGACTTGGACAGTGGCATAAGGACTTGGCATAAGGGGCAGACAGTGAACAAACTTTTGCTTGACAAGGCACCACGACAAAACAGGTGCCACAGCTGGCCACAGAGGAGACACGCAGCAGCATGGGGCCCTACCTGGGGGTTCTGTTGGTCTTGGTGAGGTTGCCTGGGCAGTCGGTGTCAGTGAGGTTGCCCAGGCTGCGGCTGCAGCATGCAGAGAGATTGAAGAGCACCAGGTAGGCCACCAGCGCCACTGTCAGCAGCAGGACCTTCAGCTCCAGGCTCATCCGCAGGAAGACAGAGCAGGCAATGAAGCCCAGGATGCAAGTACAGCTATAATACTAGGGAGATGGAGGTGTTCCTCAGGAGGCAAAGGTCACCCCACCACATCCTATCACCAGGATCCTCATGTCCAGAGCAGTTACCACAGGGAGACAACTGACTGTGGCACCAGCAGAGTGAGCAAGGGAAGCCAGGGTCCTGGTGCTACACTCTTATAAGTAAAACTACAGAAGCTGGGCTCAGTTAGGGGAAAATGCTAATAATGCCACAGGTGCTGTGTGGGTCTCATAGAGCAAGGTCCAGTGAGTAGTACACACATATCTGAGTGATCCTGTCCCCTGATTGCTTTCTAAAGCAGATCTCTGCCTCCACTACTCTCTTGCTCAGGATTGTGCTGTGGCTCCATGCTGACCCCAAGATAAACACTGTGCTCCTCACCCTGGCAGTCCCTGACCTTGACCTGGGTCAACCCGACCTCTCTGGCTTCATCTCCCAGCTCCCCCTGCCACGATATAAACCCTGGAAACCATACTGAGGCATGCAAGCCTCAGCTCCTCACACTGTCCCTTCTTCCCTCCCTACCCCAAATCGCTCAGCCCTTTAGAGTCCTGCTCAAAACTCCCTGACCTCCCCTCTACACCCTGTGAAGTTCAAGGTCCTCATTCCACTTATCTTAGGCCACTCCAGGCACAGGCTGTGATTTGGTGTCAACCTGCACAGGGACCAGCACTGGCTTTATCACCTCTGAAGCTCAGGTGTGAACCTCCCTGAGCTGAGTCCCCACTTCCCTGCCCACCCCACAGGGCTGAGAGCAAGCATTCAGACTTGGCCCAGCCCAGGCTTTTCCCCAGCTCAGCCAGCCAAGGCCCTGCCTTCTGCCCTTCCCAGAGACACTGGACTCACTCCCCAACAACTGTGGTCTTGGGGCCCAGAACCAGTCTTTTCTTTCTTTCTTTTTTTGTACCAGGGATTGAACTCAGGACCTTGAGCTTACAAGGCAGGTCCAGTGCCACTGAGCTAAATCCCCGGCAAGAACCAGTGTTCTTAACACCAGAGCTGGCCCACTGGCAGGAGCACCCCAGTGAGGACACCTATGCCCAGGGGGCCGGGTTGAGCTCTGTTGGGGCCAGGTCAGACACACTCACCGGGAGAAGCTCACTGCTCCTCGAAGTCTCATTGCCTCCGGGCACCCCCAGGGCTTGGTCAGGCATCAGGGGCTACAGAGGAGACAAAAAATCCTCATCAGGGTTGGTCCAGGGGATGGGGAGCCTGTTACCTGCCACAGCCCAGAGAGATGAGCCCGAGACAACCACGGGCACCATGATGGCTTGAAGCTGTACCAGGCTCAGCGCTGAGCACTTTCCCTGTGGCTCAGGCAGGGTGGGGTGACCCACGCTCCCAGGGGCCCCTTCTCCCCTGCAGCCCTAGGGGCATGTAGCACTACAGGAAGGAGCTGGAGTGGGGCATAACCCATAATGAGGAAACTGAGTTCCAGGGACGATGAGACAGGACCTCCTCAGAGCCAAGGAAGAGGAATGTGACATCAGGACACAGGTGGCTCAAACATCTTGTCCTTGTGGGGTTGACCAGATAAACACCCTGGGTGTCCCAAGTCCTCGCTTGAAAGGGTGAGGAGCTCTGGGCCTTCCCTGAGGACCTCACAGGCCCACCCCCCAGAGCCTACAGGAGTTAAACCAGATGCAACTCTAAGGCAATGAGATCAGAGTCCCCAGGTCAAAGGCAGGCTCCTCCACCCAGAAAGGGTGCCATGGTACCAGGTCCCCGCTCCAGAACTGACCAGGTTGATGATGGCGACAGTGAGCAGGCTGCCGATAGTCAGCACAGCCAGGGACAGCCTCAGCAGGGGCCGAGTCTCCACCCTCTCAGAGATGGCCTTGAGCATCCCCTGGGTCGGGCAGCACCTCTGTGGAGACAGGTCGATTTACCCAGTGCAGGCAGCAGAAGGAGCATGGAGTCTGTCAGGGGTGCCTGGGAAGGCAGGACCCTTGGGAGAGGCAAACTGTCCCACGCAGGAGAGGCAGGCACCCAATGCCTACCCAGAGCAAGGCTCAGACCCCCAAAGCTCACCATGGAGGGGCCCAGTCAGCCCCAAAGAGGGAAGGAAGAGGCTGTGGGGCCAAGGACGCACAGCCCTGCAACTCAGGGCCCTCTCCACTCACCATGAACTCCGAAGCAAAGCATAGGCCTAGCACCAGTCCCAGCAGGCCAGCCACCAGCCCAAAGGACACGCCCAGAGGCACCATCCTGGAGAGGAAGAAAAAACCTAAGTGCCCAGGACCCCTCCCACAGCCCCAGTTCTCCACCGTACATTCACCTGCTCCCGCCCTGATTGCTATTCTGCACAGCCAGGGGGATCTTTGAGAACTGTGGTCCAAATGCCCCACCAATAATACACAAGCCCTGCCCAAAACATAAAGGTCAAGGTTAAATTATGTCCCCTGGGGCTAACTATGTAAGAACTGAGCATTATCACAAGCCTTTGGACTTGGGTCTGGCACATAAAAATGATATAAAAGCATTTCCTATTTTGTCTTTATTAAGTACACCCTAACCCTCAATATTAGTCTGTCCTTTGGACTAATGGCCCTTCTAGCAACCACTAGTGGCCAACCTTCGCTTCCCTCCCTCTGACCTCACCCCCATTATCCCTGTCCCCCAACAGCAGGAGTCTCAGGGGCTCCCAATCCAGAATGGTTGTCCTTGACAGGGAGCCTCATTTTCCCCACCAAAGTCTACCCTGAAAGGACTCCAAATGCCCAAGGCCAGAGTTGCCAACTACAATACCTGCAGGGTGCAGGGGTAGCAAGTGACTTAGAAGTGAGGGACATGGTGGGGGCAGGATAAGCACATTCTATTACAGGTAAGGGTTGGCAGCTCCAGATGTGGGGTCACAGCCTCTGCTCCAGCTGCAGGGATGCCAGGGTCTAAAGTTTCTGAACCCAGTGGGCCACCATCCTTCCCCACCCACTCACCTAGGCATCAGCAGGATGTGGACAAACAGGATGCAGAGGAAGACAAGGCTGGCACAGGCAAAGTCATAGCGGGCCCGGGGGATGGCTGCCAGGCGGTACTGGGGGCAACATGACTGTGAGGGCCACTTGCTGAGCCCCTTTCAGCCCCTAGACTCAAGTTCATCACCTTGAAAAACACTTCGAACCCCTCCTTGAGCTCTGTGCGATGTCACATTTAGTGACTTCCATTCATCTGCATTTGCAGTTCCTTTTTCAGGTTGAGAAGCCAGCCCCCCGCCCTTCCTACACCTAATCTGGGTACTGACTTTATTTCTAAGGTCCCTGAAGAGCTCTTGACCCCACGAACAGGAGCCAAGTGTGAGCTCCTGGTGCTGTCAGTCAGTCTGACCTCACCCTAAACCAGGTGGTAAGGCTGGGCCTGAGTCCCTGACCAGCAGGTGAGGGACCCCATGTGGCCCCAGCCCCATGAGGGCCCCTGCCACAGGTCAGGTTCAGGGGGTGTCCGAGGCTAGCAGGACCACCGGGCACATTTGCTGGTGACCTCCCCAGGGGGGCCCCCGTGGAGAAGGACACTTCCCTCCGATCCTGGCCACCCTCAGGCCATTCTGAGGCTAAGGACAGCGCAGGCCCCTGTCAGGTGAGGGCTGAATTACATAGGTGGTCATGTGTGCCACACAGTCACATGGAATGGAGAGCATGCTGCTACAGCAGACGGGACAGTCAGAAGCTCCTGCCAAGGCTGAGGCCAGACTTGGGGTTTTCCTCATTGGGAGGCCCATGCTGGCAGCCTGCAGCACTCAGGGGTCTCATCCACTGAGACTCCATCCTTTGATAGAACAAACGTCTTCCAAACCATGGGGCAGATCCCGGTGAGGGCTCCGGGTCAGGGAGTGAGGCCGACAGGACAGAGACCTGAGCAGGGGCTGCGCTGTACCTGCCCACCCCCCAGAGCCAGCTACAGAAAGTTCCCTCCCCTCCCTTCCCCTGGCTGCCCTAGGACTCACACCCCCTGCCCAGCCCTCACCTCATGCTCAAAGCCCTTCTCCAGGAAGATGGGCCCAAAGGTGTAGAAGTCGTCCGACTTGGAGCAGCAGGGCCTGGAGGGCAGCAGTGTGAGGCAGGGACCCAAGTCAGTGGCCACCCCAGAGAGAGGCTGCCAGGGAAGGGGAGGAGCCTTGTGGGCCACCAGGCTGAAGACACAAGGTGGGCCTGCTGGTGTAGGGCGGTTGTCTGGGGCCTCACCGTGTGGAGCTGAGACCCTCAATGGCTGACAGCATCTCATCATCGTAGGAGTCATCCTCTGAACGCCCTTTGGGGGACGTGCTCCTGGAAACAGACACCCTGACTATGTCATCCTAGGTAGCCTCATCTGCTCACTCAGAGGGCATGTGGATGGGGTGACTCCCTGTGGGCTTACCAGGATGCAGGGACACGGCTGGGGGTTCCATGAGGCCCAGAGAGGGCAATCGCCAGAGGACAGACTCCCGACCCCCAGTCCCAGGGTTGGCAGACACCCCAGGGGCCCCACCCACCAGCCCCACTGGCCTTGCCCCAGCAGAGGAGGGCCCCTAGAAGTGCTGGGCCCCGGAAATGCCCTGCCCTGAGACATGGTCTCGTCCCAGGTGGTCAGGGCCATCTGCCTGGAGGAGGTGACCACAGCAGAACTTAGGTGGGCAGAGCACGGCTGGACAGGGGAGGGGTGGCACACGCACCTGTCGGGGGTCCTGTGGCGCCGCAGAGGAATGGCCTGGAAGTAAAGAGAGGAGAGGAGATGCTGACCCTGTGGTTCCTCACAGCCTGGGTTTGTTGCCTAAAGCCGACCTAGCTCCCTAGAGCATCTCCTATTGTCTCTTCTTCTTCAAAAGCCCAGAGGGAGGTAGAGCAGAGTGCACCCATTTTACAGCCACATTGAAGCTCCTCCGCCCCCTTCTCAGGGCCCCCACCCAACCCTCTGAGTCTCAGGGGCACCTACCTTGGGTCTCCGCCCGTTGGGAACAGGGGTCTCACTACTGCTCACACTCTCGCGGTGGTTGAGGTGCGCAAAGGGCCGTGCGGCACCCCAGGACTCAAGGTAGCGGGTCATGCGCACTGAAGCCCGCATCTTCAGGGCTGCATCCCCTTTGGGCTTGGGGAGGTGCTGGCTGGGTGGTGGCGGCTGCTGGCTCTATGGGCAGACAGAGACACCAGTCTGTGCCACCTGCCCCCTCTGCCCATCCCTCTGGCTCTCCACAAAATGTAACCCTGCTAAAGCAGGGCCAGGGCCAGGCTGAGGGGAACCCCAGCTTATTCCCTGTCCCTGCCTGAGTTGGGAAGAGGCTGCTGGTCACACAGTCTGGTGCCCCACCCCAGAGCCTGTTCTGTCTGCCCAGGGAAGGGATGAGTTCAGGTCCCCACCCTAAGGCCCACTCGCCCTAAGGCTCTGGGAACAGTCGCCCTGGAGGCTGAAGGCCCACAGCCCCTCTCACGAGGCACCTCCCAGGGAAGCATCCTGCCCACCAGCCCACTTGTGGCCAGCACGTGCTCCCTCTTTCCTGTGGGGAGCAGTGAGGGTGAGGAGCAGCGCTGGCCTGCCTGGCCTTCCCAGAGCTCTCGAATGGCCCCCAAACCGTGCACCTGCCAGCCGAAGCACCATGCCAGGGACTCAGTGGCTTGGCCAGGCCATGAGTAAGGGGCCACCCTGCCTCCTCTTCTAGTGCCACTGAGCCCAAACTCCCATTGAAATGGCACCTGGGGTTTCCCCAAGCAAACCTGGAAAGGGGAGGGAGAGAAAGACCCCGGGCCAAGGGAGGTGAGCCTGGGCCACCCTGAGCTCCCCACCCACATTCCAAACATTCTGCCCTCCAGGAGTCCTAGGCCCTGGGCCCTGCCAGCACCCACAGAAAAAAACACCTAAGCCACAAGCACTAGCCAAGACAAAATAGCAACTTTCCCGGAAACGTCCAGCCTCCTTTTGGGATTGAAACACTTAAACCTTCAGCCCCAGGGAACAATGTGGAACTCAGCCTTGGTGAGGGTCCCAGGGTCAGAGGAAGAAGGTGCTGGGTCTGGGGTGGGTACATTTCTCTGCTGCCCCTTCCACTGCTGCCAGCACTGCCTACAAAGCCACAGTGGGTCAAGTTTAATGTCACTGAAACTCCCGTTTGAGCATCAGAGCTAATCTCCAGCCCCTGAGAAATAACCCTAAGTGTGTACTAAAGACCAGCAAATCTGAATCAAACTCACCTGTTTAGAACAGGTATGGCAATGGCGGGGGGCCACAGAGGGTTGGCACTGCCCATGGGTGCCCAAGGCAGCCAGGCTCACAGGATGACCACACCCACTGCGGCCACATGGAGCTGGGGGACAACCTCCATGTCCTCCGGGGGCTGCTTCTATACAGCACATTAGGGGCCCAGCTCCCACTTCTACTTCCCTAAACTCTCCACAAATGGAGACAAACTCCCCACCTGGTCCCCTCCAGGGGGATGTACTGGGGGGCAAGGGAGACTACAACAGGCCCTTCACACCTATTCAGTTTGCAACTATGTGAATGAATAGAGGAAGGTTGTTAGCCCATGGCTGTGGTTGGGCTTGGAGCTGTCTGCAGCTGCCTTTTCGAGATAAGCTCTGCTTCTCATCTCAAAGCCACCTGAGCAGCCACTCCATGCCAATCACCCTTCTGGACACATTCTGGGCATATGGCTGCAGGCCGGGGAGGGGGAGCTCATGGTGACAATAAACACAGAAAAAGGTAAATAAACAGGACCCTTTGGGGCCTCGGTGCAGTGAAGTCAAGACACCAGGAAGGTTTCCCAATGCTAACCCTACCTGAATGTGACACAGTAGGGGTCCTGGGGACATCAGCAGTATAAGGCCAGAGAAGGAGGGCTGAGTCAGGGAGTGGATGCTGGGGAGACTCACAAACTGCCCCTCCAAACAGGGCAGGAGAGAGGGGGAGATGGAGGGGGGGCAACATTCCTGAGCCCCCTCCAGGGATGGTTCATGGAGCAGCTGGCCCCCTCGACCAGAAACCCCTGCCTGTGCAGGTTGGGTGGGCAGCAGACAGACCCAACCCGCCTGGAGCCATCGGGAGAGGCCTGAGACCCCTGGGCCAGGCAGAGACACAAGTCAGGGCCAGGGACCCCAGAGCTTCCTGTTCAGGACCCGCTCCTAGTGATTCCCTGCCCTCATCAGTTTTTTTCAAAGCACGTTTGGAAAATCAGGGAATGTGGCATGCCCAGGAAAATAAAGCAGTGACTGCTACCGACAGAGGGCCCGAGATGGGACTGCTACCATGGTGGAGCTGACCTGGGTTCATGCTCTTCCTCGGGCGGGTGGCACTGTCCTTGCTGACCCCACTCCCTGGACTGCCCAGCCCTGCCCAGCCCCTCACCCTGCTGCCTCTGAGCCTCGTACCCGGGGGTCGATGACCAGGTAGGTCCGGATGTTCATTTCTTTCAGGTAGGGGTCCCGCTGCTGGCCCTGCCCGTCTTCCACCTCGTAGGCCTTGTCCAGGTGGCTCAGTGTCGCCTCTGTGATGTGTACCCGGCTGGAGGGGGTCACACACAGCGGTAGGGCCCAGAGAGGGCCGGCACCCAGCTGGGGATGCACAGCAGACAGGGACAAGCAGGCCCGAACCCTGGGCTGGCTCCCCGCACTGTCCCCTGCTGCCACAGCTGACCAGCCCTCACCCCTCAGCCCAGAGCCAGGCCCTGGCCTCTGACCCCACCCCACCATGCCTTACCCAGGGACTCCAGCTGCCTCCATCCTGTTGGCCAGGGACACATCGTGGGACCACACGTCGTACTGCCACTTGCGCAGCCCGATGACCCCACACAGAACGTTCCCCGAGTGGATGCCAACGCGCATGCTGATGTCCACGCCTGTGGCCTCCCGCACCTGCCTGGGGCAGAGTGGTGTAGTCACTCCACCCTAGCTGGACCCCAGGGCGGCCCACACTCAGGGACAGGTGGAGGTCCCAGGAATGGAGGCATGGAGGATGGGCAGCCTGGTAAAGCCACCTCCTCAGCGGGCACTGAGCATCTGTCTGTAAGAATGACAAATGACATGGCCACCTCCAGGCTCAAGAGCTGAGCAGGAAGGAGCAGGACCCAGTGCTCTGGTCATGGTAGCTCATGTCCATGGGCCTGTAAATCCATTCCTGGTGTCCCCACCTGGCAGCCCTGCTGGGTCTGAAAAGGCTGTTGGGGTGCACAGAGGGCCTGGGCACCACCTGGTACAAAGCAAAGACAAAAGACAGGCCCTGGGGTGCCCTGGACATCACTGGCATCACTAGGCAAAAGGAGCTCCAAATTAGAACTTCTGGGGGTTAAAGAGACCCCGAACATGAGCACCTCTGAATCCTGCTGACAGCACGTGAGGGGCAGGACACAGCTGGCACATGTCCACCAACAGAACTGGGATGGGTTGGAGCCAGAGAGCAAAAGGGCATCTGCACAAGGTTCGGGCATGCTCCCAAGGTCACACAGAGGTCACACAGGCAGTGGTGCTAAGCCAGGCCAGGACCAGCACTGACTCCATAGTGGTGACTCTCCCAGCAGCACAGGCCACTCTGGTGAGGCTTTGGGAGGTTTGGGGGACACCTGGGAGCCACAGGCAGCCCTACCATGCCCAAGTCACCTGGCCTCTGCCAGCTTGGCCCGAGACATCCTTCCCACAGAGCCCAGAGGACCTGGTGGGGAGAGGAGACCTGCAGGAAGGAGCCCAGGATCTCCCTGCAGCCTGAGTGCCAGTCCCTGACTCATGGAGCTTCTCCTGGGAGCATCTGACTCCAGAGGTCCTCCTGCTGCCTGCCCGGAGCCCCCTTCATGCTACTGCTAAGACTCAGTCCTGGGAGGGACAGTACAGAGCTTGCCATTCTCACATCGCCAGCTCTGAGCTTCTGAGATCTGAGGCTGGAGCCCCAGAAGGGGGCAGAGCAAGAGGGCCACAGAGCAGAGTTCGCTGAGGGACCCAAGCCAACCCCCTCCCAGCCTCCAGTGCATTCCCACCTGCCCATGGCTCTTGCACCTACTTAATGGCCTCGCATATGTCCAGCCCCATTTTCACACAGTTCCGGGCGTGGGTGGGCAGGGACACGGGCAAGCCCGACACACAGTAGTAGCAGTCGCCCAGGATCTTGATCCGCATGCACTCGTTGGCCTGCAAGCGAGAGGCCTGTTGGTGGGGAGTCTGAGGCCGCGCAGGCCAGTGAGGCACCCTCTCACCACCCACCAGCAGCTGCTTCTGAGCCTGGCAGGACTGGGGCCCCAGGGACACTGGGGGAACCCCAACCAAGCATCCAGGGGTGAGCGCAAGTGTTCATAAGGGCCTGTGCTCTATTTTATCGGGCCTTGTCTGAGTACCCACTCTGTACCTGGTGCTGGGCCAGGCAGTGAGAGAGCAGCAAATGAGACCAATGTGAAACCCTCAGTTGTGAGGCACACATGGTGGAAGGAGGCTGGGGTGGTGCCGAATACTAAGAGGAAGTGAAGCTTGGAGGGAGAGGAAGTGCCCAGGAGGCCAGAGGCTGCTTTCAGAAGGGAACATCTGAGCAAAGACCCAAAGGAGTGGAGTAAGCCTTGCCAGAGCCTGGAGGAAGGGCATTCCAGGCACATGCAAAGGCCCTGAGCCCAGCAAATTGTCTGAGACAACCAGACAGCCAGAGTGAGGGAGGAGAAGAGGTAGCAGGTACCCTAAACCAGAGTCAGCAAGTGTCAAATTCAGCCTAGAGATGGCCATGCTGCTAGGCTTTGGGGAGTGGAAACTGAGTAGAAAGGAGGGAGAGCCAGAGAAGGGAGAGGCTGCATCCTTATGAGAAAAAACCCAAGGAGCCCAGCAGTGCTGATTTAGGACCAGTCTAGAGGCTCCAGCCTCCAGTGTGCCCCATTCCCAGCCCTCAGCAAGGGGCGCCACCTGTATCCTGGCCTTGTGGGTGAAGTTTGAGGGACTCTGAGGAGCCTCATGCAGATATGAGTCATTGACTTGCAGTGCTGCTACGCCTGCTCATTGACCCTGGTCCCCAAGCCCTAGCAGCAGCCTTGCCCTCTGCCCTGACCCCCTAGTGCCCTCTTGCAGGGTGGCTCATCTGTCCCAGGTCTGGGCCCTGGCCTGTGCTCAGCCTCCCCTGGTCTGAGGCTGTCTGGTGTCACTGACCCAGCACCCTGGAAGGCACAGCCTTCCCTCAGTGTGTCTCTGCACCTGCCCAGCCCATGAATAGCCCTGTGGGAAGCCCTGCTATACTGTGCCAGATTGCACATGTTCTGGTGCTGGCCCTGGCTGGCACATGATGGGCACAGCGGCTTTAGTAGAGAGTAGGTGTCAGAGAGGAACTGGATGCCCAGCATGTCCCCTGACATCCTCTCAGGAAGACACACCCCCAGGCCTACCCACAACCCTCAAGGACTTAGGGGAGACCGCTTTCCCAAGTGGCTCCTCCACAAGCTGACTGGCCCTCAGTGTTCCTAACAGCTGGAAGTTGGAGGGCAGGGTCCCAAGGCCCTGGGCAGAGGTGGGTGTTCCGGAATCTGATCACTGACAGGAGAAAAGGCTGTGGTCTCCCTGCCTGTCTCTACCCGGAAACTGGATACCCAACCAGGAGGCTGCTCTTGCCAAGTTTCTCTTCCCCATAGGAACAATGGAGCCATGACTGGGGGTCCAGCGGGGGAGGCAGGGCTGTGCCCAAGCAGGTGAGGACAGGTCTGTGGACTTGTCAGGAAAAAGCCAGCTGTGACCTGAAACTCCACTCCCTGCCTCACATATGGCCCAATCTCTGGGTCCTCCCACCTGCTGTCTCCGAAGTCACACAGCTCCTGAAGACTAGTCAGGCCTCTGAGCCTCTCGGTCCACAAAGCCCAGGAAAGGACAGTCTCCAGAACACCCCTGGCCAGTGGTATCCTATACTGTTTGGTTACCCCTGTGATGGGGAGCTCACCCCCATAAGGAGAGCCCACTCCTGGTGAGGCAGTCTCGCCCAGGACTGAACATCTCTGACCATGAAAAAATTCATCACAAGGTGGGGCCCGAGCTTTGTCCCATCAAGTTCTGGACAGCTGACTCTCCCCAGTCACTCGGGGCTCCTAGAAACTGAGATGGGTGTGGGTACCAGCATTGGTGTTTCAGCTTTCCAGGCGATTCACATATGCAGCCAGGAGAGGGAGCCACTGTCTTAAACCCACCCTACTTGGCAGCCACTGCTTTGAGGAAGCCTGGCCTGACCACCTGCAGCTGGGCTAGATGCTCCCCGGACTCCCAGCCCCTGAAGTTCCATGAGCAACCTAAGGGCAGGCCCAGGCTCACAGGCGCCAGGTCTCTGGCCACTTGGTAAATTAATGAAAATCCCTCCTTGCCCAGTGCCCCATCCTGCCTGGTACCTGCCATGCTCCTCAGTATCCTGGGGACAAGTCATGCTCCTCAGCTCAGCCATTGTGCCGTGTCCCCGTCCCCTGAATACCTGGCTCCAAGTCACTCCGTGGCACACAGAGCTTTCTTTCCACATGCGGTTCCCCACCCAGAACACCATTCCCTGCACTCTTCGGATCTCTGTTTTAGGTTTCTCAAATTCTGCTGTACACAGGTTTCACCTAGCATCTTGTAAAAAGCAGGTTCTGGGTGAGGTGGAGCACCTGCAGCCCTCATGGCTCCCGGGTGAGACTTTGCATAGGGAGGAGGGAGCCACCTCCTTCAGGAGCTGAGAGCCCTGTCTGAGCTCCTGAGCCCCAAGCAGCCCTCAGACACAAGCTGCAGCCTCCCTGCCAGCCTCACATGGTGTGTGGGGGACAGGATTCTGGCTGCCTGGGCCACTGCACAACCCCACCTCTGCCTCGGGGATGCTAAAACTCAGCCAAGGGCCCCATTTGCCCCCAGTGCTGTGGCAAAGGTGGCACCACCCAGGCTCACCTTGGCGATCTGGTCAAACTTGCCGAAGAGCTCATTCAGCACTACCACCAGCTCCTTGGGGGAGCAGTCGCTGGCCAGCTGCGTGAAGCCCACGATGTCTGCGTAGAGGATGCTAGGGGCAGGCCAGGGTCAGCGCCAGGGTCCTGTGAGGCTCAGCCAGCCTTGGGCCCCCCTCAGCCTCCACAGGGACAGGAGAGATGCCCCAGCCACAAGGACAAAGCAAGTTGCAGAGGCCTCTCGTGACAGCAGGATGGAGTCAACCCTGGCAGCAGCAGGCCCATCACTGCCGATATGGGCAGGGGACAGATCTGGATCCTGCTCTCTTCCTGTACCCGGATGTTTGCCCTATGCAAAACCAGAACTAAAGTCCCCAGTCAGATACTAGGCCTGCTTTCTCAGGCCTACAGGATACCCATTCTACAGATGGGCAGACTGAGGCTCCAGAAGGAGACCAGTAACTCCCACCACATCTCTCTGCCCTGCAGCCTGCACCTCCAGGCTGGTCTGCTGCCCAGAGAGACAGCAGTGTGGCATTAACTTCAGACTCATGCAGACATCTGAGCGTGGAGGTGCTCATGGCACTCATGCCTGGACTAACTCAGCTCAGTGCACTCATAGGACACTCTGCACCCTTCTAATCAGCCCAGGGTAAGGGCAGGACTGGGAGCTTCACCTCCTTTTTGAGGGATAAGGGATCTTTCCCACCACTAGCTTGATTCTCTTATATCAGAACCTGATCTGATCGTACCCCTGGGGAGGCAGAGAGGTGACTGAGCCCCAGGGAGGGACCCCTACCTCCCAGCCCTATGTGGACTGGGGCCTAAACCTTCCAAAGAGCAGCGGGGCTGCCTGGCCAGGCTGGGGAGTGGTAGCCCCACTCCAGGGGACACCATGTACCTGACATTCTGGTGCCGCTTGACATAGAGGCTGTGGAAGTTGTTGTCAGGCATGTAGCGGCGGTCCCCGCCCTCCTTGAGTCGCTCAATGATGGCCAGCTTCATGCCCATGGAGATGTGGGCTGGCAGCACTGACAGCAGCAGGTTCTCCTGGGTACAGGTGGGCAGACCATTAAGGGGACCGGCAGAGTGGTGTCAGACAGGGTGGTGTCAAGCGCCAGGCTGGCCTACTTGGCCTCTGTTCTCCCTGCCCACCTTCCAGGTCTGCCCACATTGCTGGCTCATTTCTCTGCTGGCTTATGTCCAGCATTAACCCAGCTGGGTATACAGCTTCTCGTGTCTGTAAGAGCCCCCAGGAGTGGGACCCATGAGGGTCCATCCATGCATGCTGTTATGGCTTAGATTTTAAATCTTCCCCAAAGTCTCATGTGTCCCAAGGTGGAGCTTTCAGAAGGTAATTGGACCTTGGGGATGCTATTCTCATCAGTGGATTAATCTACTACTAAGCTCATAGCTCATTGTGCTGTTAGAAGGCAGAGCCTGTGTGGAAGCAGGGCCTGAGTAGAGGAAATGTGTCCCTAGGGGTTTGGAGTGTATCTCCCTCTCTCTGGCTCTTCCTACTCTCTCTGCTTCCTGGCCTCCATGAGGAGAGCAGCTTTGCTCCACCATGCCCTTCCACCATGCCATTTCTGCCTTGAATTCAAATAAACACGAACTGAACCCTCTGAAATCATGAGCCAAATAAATCTCTTCCTTTAGGTTATATGTGTGTTAGGTATTTTGTCCCAGCCGTGGGAAATTGACTAAGACAGACCTCATGTACCAAGAGCTCTACAAGCAGTTGATGTCTCCTGGGAGGCAAGAAGACTGGGCAGGGGCCAGGCATGGCTACAGGGGGAGTGGGGTTCTCACCTGCTGGCGCTTCTCAATACGCAGCTTCTTACGGATCTGGATGCACTTGACCGTGTAGGTGAAGAGGTCCCGGGAGGCATCCTGCATCTGGTGCTTGTGAAAAGCACCTGTCAAGTTCCCACACAGGAGGATGGTAGCATTGGCCAGCAGCTGAGGGTAGGCAAGGGCAGGGTATTCAGCCTGGCATGTCCACCCCACCCTGGCCCCAGCCCCTTGGCAAATGGGGACAGGTTCCCTTCCCATTCCTTGACTCCTAACCCATGCAGGTTGGTACTTCTCCTGGGACAGGCAGAGAAACTGAGGTCCAGACAGGGGCTGGTCTGCTCATGAGTCTCCGTGACCACAGGACCAGGCCTAGGCCCTGAGTCCACTGGGCACCTGTCTTGTCCAGTAGGGCTTGGGCATTGGAGGCCAGACACTTCCAAGGAGGTAGAAGCAGCCACCTCAGAGCCAACACCAGTCACAGGAGGAGGAAGGCAGACTGGCTGCCCATGATAAGAGGCATGGAATCCTCTCAGACATCTCCATGTTCCCACTGACCACGAGCAAAAGTTCACTCAACATACAGGCACAAGATATGGTGCCCAGGGCCATGCCCTCAGCCCATCAAGTCAGGACCTCAGGGAGACTAAGAGGCAGCCCCACCCCCCATATGGGCACCCTGGGCCAGCAGCAGGGGTCAGGGCCCACCTCAGGCAGGTCCCCAGCAGACTTGGAGGAAGTCCAGCCCAGCCTATCTGCAAGCTTAGTCCTCAGGTCTTCAGGTTCTAATCACTCTGACCACCCACCCCACCCTGGCCCTCAGCCTGCTGCTCACCTGCAGCCCTACCCCAACGCTGGGCACAGCGAAGCCACCCATGAGGGTGCCAAACACCACAAGGTGGGAGACAGTGGAGACCACACCCACAGCGATGGCCACCTGCATGCTGAAGGGCAGTAGCGTGTACACCACGAAGACCACAAACAGGAAGAAGGGTACCTGGAGAGGGCACATCAGGAGCCAGGGGTTGGCCACACTGCTTGGGCCTGGACACATCCCAGGATGGAGCTGACAGCAGGCCCCACAGCCTCTGGTCTCCTGGGGACAGCTCTCTTGGGGCCCTCTGTCTTTGGGCAGCCCATTACCTCTGTTCCCTTATGGCCAGACACAGCGGCAGACACAGTGAGCACAAAGGCCCATCCTGCACTGGTCCTCATTTCCTACATGCTGTCTATGGTGGGACTCTGTGACCTGGGCACCCCCATGCCCTGGCAGGCCCTGCACCCACCCTTCCTGGCCTTCAGCTATAGGGTTTCATGAGTCTTGCCCTACTCAGCCATAGGAGTGGCTCACAGACCAGGGCCACAGCACACTACTACTAGGCCCAGCCAAGCCGGGGACCCAAACTGGGTGAGAGGGAGCTCTCTCTTTCAGCTAGGGGTGGGTAACCCAGTGAAGAGCAGCCTGGGGGCTACTGTAGCCACCACTCCCCCGACCTAGGCAGCTGTTTACCCCAGGACGAACCAGCAGAGGAAAGCAGAGCCGGGAGTAATCAGGTCCGGCTACCCTGTGGGGCCCCAAGTCACTTCCTGGGCCCTTCCTGGCACAGGAGCTACTTGGTGCCTGTTATCCTGAGCTGGAGCTCCGTTCACTGTGAACAAGCGGTGGTCCCTCCAAATGCTATGGCCAGACCTCCAAGTGGACGCTCTTCCCACCCCAGCCCCATCAGCACAGAGAGCTGGGGACAGAAGCAGTCTGGGGTCTGTCCTAGTCACAGCCCAAAGCACCTGGTGCAGGCAGCAGCTGAAATATGGAGGCTCCCACCCACCCAGTTACCTGTGCCCACGCACAGGCCGCCCTCCTCCAGGCGCTCCAGGCCAGCACGTAGCCTAGTGTCACCAGGCAGGCCCAGGTGAGCAGCGCTGAGGCCCGGAGCCACCGCCGGACCAGGCACTCAACGTACACCAGCACATAGAGACCCACGAACACAGCCAGTGTCACAAACACCGTGCCCAGGACAGCCTGGTTCTCCGAGGGGTCCTGGCAGAACAAAGAGACACAGAAATCCTTTATGATCCTCCTGCTTCAGCTCCCTGAGTAACAGGATGACCGGTGTGTGCCACTGCTCCTAGCTGCACCTGACTCTTCAAGAATAAACAGAGAAGCCGGATGTGGTGGCACATGCCTGTCATCTGGGAGACTGAGACAGGAGGACTGCAAGTTCCAGCTCAGCCTGGACAACTCAGAGACTTAGCAACTTAGTGAGACCCTGTCTCAAAATAGAAAATAGAAAAGGAGGAGGTGGCCCAGGGCAAAGGCCATGGGCTCAGTTCTCAGTACTGAAAAAAAACACACAAAAAAAACCCCCAGCAAGTTCCAATGGATGCAGACAACAGGTTTCCCTCTCATCCTTGTGCTGGGAAGGGGCTGAGGCAAAGGCTCAGAGGAGCCTAAAAGACAGCCGTGCAGCTGGCACTGCACCCAGAGGTCCTGGTGGACAGCAGACCTAAGCTCCATAAGGGAAGAGGCCTGATCCAGGGCAGGCACAGTGGGCACTCAGTAGCCACCTGGGGAGTTACAGGAAGCAAGTGTCCAGTGGCTATAGACACTTAGGTCCAGGCAGCCCCACACAGGTCTCTGATAACACTCCAGCCTCTGATGTCTGCTTCTAGAACTCTCTACATTTACATTCATTAAAAAGAAAATGAGGCTGGGGATTTAGCTTAGTGGTTTCGCTGTCTGCTGCGCAAGCGCAAGGACCAGAGTTCGATCCCCAGTACCCAAAAAAAAAAAAAGAAAATGAAAAATGCAGGCCCCCATACCAGCAACATTTCAAGTGATCAATAGCTGCACACAGTAAGTGTCTAGGTCGGAGATGATGGTGTGGTGTCTGCTTGGGGGGCTGTAAGCAGGATTCGTGTGCCCGTGGTCTCAAATATTCAAGAGGCCGAGGCAGGAGGATTATTTGAGCCCAGGAGTGTGGGCTCAGCCTGGGCAACAGAGCAAGACATGTTCTCTCTTTAAAAAAAAAAAAAAAAAAAAGGACTCAAGTATGGTACCTCATGTCCGTAATCACAATATTCTGAGAAGCTGAGGCAGGAGGATTCCAAGTCTAGGCTGGGCAACTTAGCAAGACCCCATCTCAAAATAAAATATTGTTAAAAGAAAGGCTAAGGAGGTAGCTCAGTGTGAAGGCTCTGGGTTCAATCCCCTGTATCACTTACATACACACACATACACACAAAAGGGAAGAGGAAGAGGAGGAGGAGAACTGATACTGATCCATAGCCAGACTGGGCAAGGAGCTCAGGCTTTGCTTAACAGTGTCTGTCATGACCCCAGAAGTGAGGGAAGAGATCTGTCCACCACCCCTGATCCAGGTCTTCAGAAGGATCAAATGTGATGGTGGAGAAGATGGGGGTAATTAATTTGGCCCAATAAGTGTAGTATCTAAAGCCACCCCAGACTTCAAAATTCAACTCAAATTAGCCTGTCTTCCACCAGCCCACGCACTGTGGGTCACATTCACTGAGGAGGAAACAGAAGCTTCGAGAAGATAACAGTGGCCCATGGTCTCGTGAGCACAGGGCACCCATGCTGCTGCCCACCACTCACCCCGTGGCTGAAGGCGATGGCAATGAGTGCCACACAGGCGGCAATGGCCACCACAAGGAGCAGGAGCAGCAGCGGCCCGTGCTGGCTGGTGAGGCGGTACTTCTCATAGAGCGCGGCCTGGTCCGGGCCCTCCTCGCCCTCATTGAGGAAGTAGCGCCCCTTGGCCGGCATCCTCCACCGCTGGCGCTCTTCTCCCGCAGCCTGGGGGCATCTGCCGGGCGGCACTGTCCTCTGTGGGCCTAGGCCTCTGGCTGGAGAGCCCGGGCCTGCAGCTCCATGGACAACACTAGGCCCGCTCACTGTGCCGTTGGAGTCCAGATCAGGCTGACCAGACTCTTGGGGTCCTCAGCTCTGGGGAGACAAAGAAGAACCGGGATTTGACCTCACAGGTCACACCACCAAAGGGCTAGATTGGGGGAGAGTGGGGCTGAGCTGAAGCCTTCCTAGAACTGCTCTATCCAACACTGTAGCCTCCAGCCACATGTGGTATTTACAAGTGAATTCAAATTAATCAAAAGTAAAACAGAGAGCTGGATGTGGCGGCACATGCCTGAAATCCCACCACTCAGAAGACTGAAACAGGAGGACCATTGCAAATTTGAGGCCAGCCTGAACTTAATAGTGAGACCCTATATCAAAACACCAAATAAATAAATAAATAAATAAATAAATAAATAAATAAATAAATAAATAAATGTAAAAGTAAAACAGAAAATCCAATCCCTCGGTCACACACTATTCAAGGGCTCCTAGGCTACAAGTGGCTGGTGACTATTCTCGTGGGTGGTACAGACATGCAGCACTGGTATCACTGCAGAAACCCAAACAAAACAGCAGTGCTCTGGAAGTCAGTCACTTCCACGTGTGGGTCACTGACCCACCCGGATGCATTTTGCGCCTGGTGTAAGACTCAAATTCCCTGCTTTTCTAAGCGGACATCTCATCCCAGCAGTGTTTAATGAACCAACCATCCCCTGCCCACAGAGTTTCAGCAGAGCTGCCTTGGCCATAAATCAGATGAGTGTGGTATTTGGGGCCTGTTTCCAGGCCCCACTCTGTTTCCGTGGTCCCTGTGCAAATATCACACTTCCCAGTTTCTGGGGCTTTCTAGTGAGTCTGTGCCCTCTGTCCAGAGGATTCCAAACTGCAAACCTGGGAGCCCTGGGGCTTGGGAACTGCCCCAGGTCCCAGGCTAGACAGAGTGACAGAGAGGCACAGGCCCCAGCCTCATGCCCACTGTAACCAGGGCATTCCCTACATCTGTGTTATGTGCAGCTTCCTCATGAGACTGCTTTTTCTTAACAGGGCCCCTGACACAAATTTAAGGAGTCTGCAAACACTGCCCCACAGGAAAGGAAGCAGAGTCTCAAGAGGGGACAGAATGAACCTTTTGTGGTGATGTTGAGAGCACACTCCAGGGTTGCAGTGCTCCACCAGATGGGCTCTCTGCCCACACCTTCCCTTCATTAGTGCAGTCATCAATTCATTGAAACCATACCTAAGGCCTGCCAGCCCAGCTACCTGTGTGCCAGGCAGGCTCACTTTCTTCCTGGGCTCCCAGGCCCCAAAGGGAGAAAGTTATGCAAAAATGTGCAGTCCCTAGGCTCAGCAACAGGGCCAGGGGAAGCTGCCCTGCTTCCAGTAGGAGCTTTATGTTAAGGGAACAACCCGCTATCCAGCACCTGCCATACTCCAGGCCCGGCTGGGGCTGGAACCAGGACAGGGCAGATGGCAGAGGGCTGGCAGGGCTCAGGACAGTCCAAAGGCACAAACAGGCAGCCACCTGCAGAAGCTTCAAAGGAAGGCTGGTCCAGAGGAGGGACGGTGCCAGGCGAGCCCAAAGCTCCCAAGGCAAAAGCAGGATGCCCAGAGCCCCATCAGTGGCTGCTGAGGTCCCTGGGGCTGCAGTAGATGTAGGAGCCATGTCAGGCTCCACCTGCCCTGGGCCCTCACCACAGACTGAGGAACTAACAGGCCAAGCTCATCACTAGAGGTGGAGAGAGGCTGTCTGCCAGGTCCCAGGCTACTTTATGCCTGGGCAGGAGTCCACAGATTTGCCACCCATTTAACCAGGGCAACCCTTTGGGGTCAGGCCAAGGGCTGCCAAAGTGCCCAGTTTAGACAAGTTACAAATCTAATATCTACTTGAAATAATGATTTTTAAATGTTGGCAGATAATTTAAAATTTCTAAGTGGTACAGCCCACTAGTCTGCGCCCTCTAAACCTAAATGAGTAAGTATTCCACAGGGAGTACGGGCTGAGCCCCCACTGTGTATGGTCAGCCCTGCCTAGGTATGCCCAATCCAGGGAGCCCCTACCATAGCTGTCTGCAGGATTGAGAGCAGCAGCTCCTGTCATACATTCACACTCAACTTCATAACCTGTGGAAGCCAACTCAACTGAGCCTAGAGAGGCAGAGTGGCTCACCCAAAGTCACATAGCCAGAGCAGAAGTGGAAGGGCTGAGATTTGAACCCCGGTCTGTCTGCTCCCAAATCACAGCTCCTCGCCAGGCTTCCCCACTGACATCCCAGGGAAGCCAGCCAGATGCTAAGAGTGCATAAACAGCAACACCGCCAGCCCCTCTGGCCTGGGGCCAAACCCTAGTGCACTGGACCACCAGGCTGGGAACCCAAAGCCCAGAGGGACAACTCTCCCCAGCTGCTCCACCCTCCAGGTAAAGCCTCAGAATGCAGCCTGAAGCTGGTGCATAAACACACACTGACCCCACGTGCTCACCCCGTGCCACCTCAAACCCAGGATGCTGGCCTGTCTTCCAGGTGCACAGAGCGAGGTTGCTGGCACTCAGGCCATGGGAGCCCAGGCCTGGTAACCACTGCTCTCAGGATCTAATTAGGTCACTTCCTGGGCAATGGGCAGGAAGGCAGAGGCACAGTGGGTAGCCCTGGGTACAGGAATCCAGCCTTCCAGGGACCATGTCCAGCTCCCAGGATGAGCCAAGCTGAGCGAGGCAGGGCTGGAGCTGGGGCTGGGAGAAGACTCAGGAGTCACAGCCACGGCAGAGCCACAGGTCCGCTCCTCTCACAAGCCGCCCAGAAGCCAGACCCAGAGGCAGCCGCTGCAAAGAAGGTTTCAAGGTTCCTCTGTCCAATCACCTGCTCCTCTGCCAGTCATTGAGGCAGCTGGCAACTGAGGAGGGCCCCCTGAGGCCCTGGATGCAGGAACCCCTGTACCGATCTCTACACATGACCTGAGCCTCAGCTCGCACACCTCAGCAGCAGGGCGCTCATCACCTCTCTGGGCAGGCTCCTCCCTTCCTGGGCACCTCTTCTGGCTAGAAGTCCTCCCTTTGGTCCAGCCAAGCCTTGCCTCCCTGCCCCCCACAATGGTTCTGTCTGAACTCTAAAACCACTTGGGCAAATCAGGGCCCCTTGACCTGGGGGGAGTGTGCTCCCACAAGCCCTGTCATTCGTACCTCATGACCACCCTGTCCCCAGAGCAGGGCAGCAGCCCCATTTTATAGAGGAGGGGGCCCCACCATGGTCCAGGTTGAGGAGGTTGTCCTCCACTCCCACTGGCATCTCTTGGTCCCTGGTTCAGAGGTCACTGCCTCCGGTGGCTGTTCACAGTCCCTCAGTCACACCAGTGAGAACCCTCTGGACATTTGCCACCCAGGGAAGGAGCTGCTGGCAGGCCCTGAACCACCCCAAGGAGAGAGCCCACTTGAAAAGGAAGCCAGTGTGGAGAAGCGGAGAAAGATGGAGGTTGACAGCATCATGGGGGTGGGGTACAGTACTGGGAACTAAAGCCAAGGCCTCTGCACTGAGCTATCTCCCCAGTTTCCAGCCATCTTCTTTTTCTTTCCTTTTTTTATGTAAGTACTGGGGATTGAACCCAGGTACTCTATCGATGAGGTATATCTCCAATCCTTTATTTTTTGAGACAGAGTCTCACTAAGTCATTAAGTTAACTAAGCTGATCTGGAACTTGAAATCCTCTGGCCTCAGTCTCCCAGAAGGCTGGGATTACAGATGTGTGCCAACACGCTCAGCTAAGGGACTATGGATGCCCCTCTCAGCTAGACCCAGTTTGAGTGTCTGTCACTTGCAATGAAGACTCTGGTGCATGTTGGGCTTGCAGACCAGTTTGTTAGGTCCAGAAAGCACTCATGTGCTCCACCCCTCCTGGGTCCAGAGTCAAGGGGAGGGTTCCACTTGGCCCAGAGTCAGAGTGGCCCTGAGGACACAGCCCATCTTGGTTGAGAGCTACTCCGGGAGGGGACACTGTCCCCCCACCCCACTCACACTATCACTGCCACCCAGGCACAGCCAGACTGTGGAAGACCTGCGGAGTGGGGAAGCCAGACCCAGGGCTGCAGGTGTCAGGGTCCAGTGGCCTCCAGAGACTCGGCCCTGGAGGAGGACCCCAGGATCCCAGAGGCCTGCTTGGATGTAAAGGAACATCACCAGGCAACCTCGGGGACTCTGGGCTCGGGCCACATGCCTGGCACTGTGCTTCTTTCAGTCTGCACACTTCCATGAGCACAGGACTGCTGCTCCCACTTCACAGACAGAGGCACAGAGAGGTTCAGTGACTGCTTATGCCAACACAGCTAGGAAAAGACACAGCTAGGAAAAGCCTTCCTCCTGCCCATGACCCTCAAGGTGCCAACACCCAGAAAACCCATCACAGCTCAAAAGGCCAGCTCTTCCTAACCTCTCCCCACAAGGCCCAGGACGGGGGCCGGTGTGGGGGGGTTGCCAAGTCGACCTCATCAGAGGATAGGGCTGCTGCTCTGCTCTGCAGGAGCAAGTCAGGCAGCAGGATTCGAGAGGCCTGCTCAGGAAGCCCTGTGAGCCGCCCGTATCTCTCTCCCCTCCACCTCCCAGGCAGGACTGTGTTCTCCCCACCAGACACACACTGGATGGAGCAGGGATCCCAGCTGAGGAACTGCTGGAGGCTGGGCCTGGGGTGCAGGGAAGACCCCTCCTTGATGGAACTGACCTGTGGCATCCCTAGGCCCACCTTGTTCTTGAGGGAGCATTAGACACCCCCGCTGTCACAGGCGCATACAGGTGCCCACTTCCTCAGCCCAACTGCACTAGCAGGAACCCCAGCCTGGCTTACTCTGGCTGAGCTCAGCAGGACCTGGAGGGACCCAGGCCTGGGCCCTGGTGGCCTCAGAAATGGGAAGTGGGGGCCCTGGGGTGTGAGGAGCAGGCAGGGCTATGGAGAGGAGAGAGAGGCCCCATCGGGCCCCTGGGCGTCCAGGCAATCACCCTGTGGCAGCTAAAAGCCACACGCTCACTCGCCTCCCTGGCCTACTCAACCTCTTGGCTCCTGGGCTCCTGAGACAGGGAGGGAGGGGGCCAACAAGCAGATTCTCCCTCACTTCACTGAGGGAGACTCACGCCAGCATCATCTCCCCAGGACATCCTGAGCTCTGTGCAGGTCCAGCCAGCAGCTGGTCTGCCCAGCACAGCCCAGGCCTAACCCAAGTGGGCACTGGAAACCTCAGAGACTGAGGGTCCTCTGCCCTTTTGCCTGCTGTCCCGAGAGCCCTGTGGGCCTCAGGCCTCTGCAAGCCTGTTACATTGGTGCTGGGCCTCACTCCCCACACCTTCTCTCCCAGGCATGTCCCTGTTCTGAGCCTTCCCTGCCTCAAACTGCCACAGCGCTGGTTCTGGCAGATGCTTGGGACAGTTCTCAAGCAGGAGGGCAGGAAAGCAAGCCGGACCAGTCAGGGAACAGCCAGGGTACAGAGAGGGTGGCCGCCGGGGCAGAGGATGAGTGCAGAAGGGGGGTGCCCCAGAGCAGGGGCTGTGCCTGCGGTACCCCCTTTTCCCAGGCACACAGGCACCCAGGTTGAAGGTCTGTCCCTCTCCAGCTCTGTGCCACCAGCCTGGCCCTGTTTCCTCACAGGTCAAGTCGGGTACTGTGACCACATGGTAGCCAAAACCAGGATGGAAAACAGGCCAAACTGTGGGGACAGAGCAGCAAGTGAGCCCGGAAGAAAGGCTCAGGACCCAGGGCCGGGCAGGGCCCAAGCTGGGGAGAGGGGTAGGGCAGGACCTTCCCACCCGATCCTCATCTCCTGAAGACAGCCTGCAGAGCCACCAGGCAGGGCAAAGCTGACACCCCACAATGCCGTGCAACCCCAGTCACCTCAGCATGATCCCCAGGCTGATTCCACCTTGGGGACCACAGTCCTGGTCCAGAGACCTGAACATGAGTCATCAACCTACTCTGTGACTGAGCAAGCCCCTGGCCTGAACTGGCCTCAGTTTCCCCTCTTGCAGCCCTCTAAGGTCTAGCTTAGGATTGGGCTGGGGGTAGAGACTGAGTCATTTAATGAGCATGAGGGACTTAGGACAAGCTGAGGTGGCAGGGCCAATCCTAGGAGCAAATGGGGTTGGTCCTTACACCTGAATCCTCCCTTCTACTTCCTCCCTGAGGGAAGCATGACCCAGTCAGTCTGTCCTTTAAATGCAGATGGGACAAAGCTGGCCTGGCCATCTCGAGTCAGAGGCAATGAGGCTGCTGTGCTGCGTCAGCAGGAGTCAGTCATTCACTCAGGCACCTGCCCCGTCCCTTCGGAAGGGGTACACAGACACCTCCTGGGTGCCAGGCTCCAGACCAGGCAGAGACCTCAGTGCCTTCCCCTCACCATTGTCGCTAGGACTCTGCACACAGAGAGTGTCCTGGCAACAGTGCTTGTAGACAGACTAACCAATCAACCAGGTTCTCCTTCCTGCTGGAAAGAACACCCACGTTTTCCCCCACTCTTCCCCTAATTCCACCATTCGTGATTCACAGGCCGTCCTCAGCAGGCTCCCCCTTTAGAATGGAAACACTCTCACGCCCATGCTGAGCAGATTTCTGGTCCCTTTCCCTTGAAGCACAGGAAGGGGAAGTTCACCAGCCTCCCGTGGCCTCCCGGGATGGCCACTGACTTCACACTTTGCCCAGGGCGACACCCAGACGGTGGGCCAAGGATGACAGTAGAGACCCATTTCCCTAGGAACCGGGAGGCCAGGAAGGGCGGGCATTGAGCCTTAACTCCTGGCCTGGGAGCTGCCGATGAAAAGGAAGGCACAGTTCGGAAGACAGCGAGCCAGCCGAAGCCGTCCAGGATGAACGCCAAAGACCGCCAGAGAGCACACCACATAAGGACGCCCACGGAGTAGACCCAAACGCCCTGAAGAAAAGACTGATAAATTCAATCATGTGAAGAAATGAAATTTACTACAGGGTAAAACAACAAAAGCATAATCAAAAAACAAATGGAAGATAAGGGAAACATACATGTAGCCCATATCATAAGGAGCTACTAATCTCTCTCCTATGCAAATAAAGGACCTGTGACCCAGTAGGAAAATGGGCGACAGGATGGGTAGAAAGCTCACAGAAGAGGCAATTCAAATGTTTTTTCAACTTTTGGAAAGAGGATGTTTTTACCCCACAATGAGAAAGAGCAAATTAAAACTACCATAACAAAACATTTATACTTATTTGGTTGGCAAAGATCAATGCCTTTCATAAATCTGTGTTGGAAACAGGCACTCCAACAGACAGGAATATGAATTTGCATGACTCCTGGGGAGGGCAGGTTAGTAATATCTAACAAAGTCACTAATGTACACGTTCCTTTTGACTTTGCAGATGTACTTCAAGTAACTTATCCTAAAGCACTCTCAGTGTGTGCAGTGAGACATAACATGATTCATGGCATCATTATTTATAATAGAAGATGACTGAAAACAATCCATCTACCAGTCAGAAGCTCAAGAAATAAATTACAATTCATCCTCATGGTGGAATACTATGCAGCTGTGAAAAGTGTGTGCAGCAGCCTGAAACTGATGGTTTTCACAGGGCATCTTACAGAAAATCCACACAGCCACAGTAATGCCTGGCACAGATGAGGATTGAGGCAGGACACAGAAAAACCAAACCCTGATTTTACAGAGTGGCTAAATCTCACTTCTCATTTTCAGTCTCTATTCCTATTTCTACTCTCCTATGGCTTGTGCAATTTTAAAAATTCTTAATAGAAAAAAAATGATTCCTAGGTCCAGCTTGTCTAAGTTGCATGACCTTCCCTGTGCCTCAGTCTCCTCTTTTGTAAAAAGGAGAGAGAATTACAGTCAGAGCACACAGGACTCTGAGGGGACCCCGTGGGGTCACAGAGGCAGGGTGCAGAGCCTTCCACGCCCACTGGCAGGACAGAAAGCCTTCCCTGGCCCTCAAGAGGTGCTCTGCCACCCCTCAATCCAGCAGGAAGACACACGGGCAGAAGACCACCCAGGCTCGAGCACTCAGACTCCAGAGTGTGAAGGCCCTGACCCTGACTTCCCAGCAAGGGGACTCACTCTGGGACCCTGATTGACTTGTCCAAAGCTCACTGGATGGGAAGCAGTTGGGCTGGGATTTGAACCCCAGCCTGCCCCACAGTGGGGCCATGAAAGGCCACACACACACACACACACCCTGATCACAGTAGGTGCTAGGCTCCAATTTGCCTCTTCCCGCTTTAAAGATCCCCTGTACACTTTAGCAAATCAAAGCCTCTGACAAGTCCTGCAGGAAAGAAACTGGTAGAATGAAACAGTTAAAACATCCCGGATCTTTGTGGCTCACAGGACCTTTTTGCACCAAATATTCTAATGAGCTTCCTTTAGAAAATGCTGGCTTTGGCGTCTCTGAGCTCTGCCCCGGAGTGTCTTCCCCAAGAAGCCTCCCTGACAGCTAAGGCCCATGGAGAGCCCACTGAGCTGCATTCCGGCCCCGTATCTTCCCCCTTTTCTAACATCTTGGGGAGCTCACTCGGGCTGGCTCACTGCCCACCTCCAC
Source organism: Heterocephalus glaber (assembly GCF_000247695.1). The sequence goes on from NW_004624757.1 coordinate 6,368,865, forward strand.
CTGACCCCAGTTGGGCTAGAAGGGCACAGGGGGTGGGGGGGCCCAGCTCTGACTGGGGCCTCCCAGGGTGGAAAGAAGGGGGAACAGACCTGGGCTCTGCTGCCTTCCTTTGCCCCAGTTTTCAGGAGTGGGAGCCATCTGAAAATCGCCAGTGCCATGGCATTTCCTGCCTCTCCCACAGCGATGCACAGTAGTGACCCACTGCCTCAGTTTCCCCATCTGTCACAAGCATAGAGCCCTGGGCTGAATGCCAGGAGACTTAAGACACAGCTCTGGTTCTCACCGGCTGTGACTAGGATGACTGTTCACCCTGTCCAGACCTGACCCCTCCAGGATTTCTGAGACCCCTTCCCTGGGGCCCAGTGGAGGTGGTGGACACAGAGAGGTGGGGGAGGGGTGGGGCCATGCAGGGAGCCGAGGCATTTGCCTAGCCTGCCCCTTCCTGTCCCCACGGCCAGCCTGAAGCCACCACCCACCCACAGGTCCCAATTAGGGCCGAATAGCACTATCTGCCCAAGTGCCCAGCCTGAAGTCAAGGAACAGAGACCCCCATCCCCAGAGGCTTCCTGAGGACCCCATCAAGGCCAAGTGGGCATGTGAGGGGCAGAGGGGCATTGCCTCACAGAGCCAGGCTGAGGCCCGGAAGAGCCTTCTGCAGGGGAAGCGGCCCCCACCCCCACCCCCCTACCAACCACACCCCTGGCTTCCGGACCAGCACCCACAGAGGATCACGTGGCACAAAGCTGACCCCTGAGCCCGAGTCCCCCTCAGGATCACATGATCCTTCCTCCCAGAGCCAGGCTCTAGGCCGGGCGCAGGAGGACCCCATGGTGGACCCTCAGTCCCCAGCAGTCCCAGGTCCCCTGCATCTCCCCTTAGTATCATCCAGCAGGGCTCCCCACACCTGTCTAAAACAGCAAGAACACCAAGCCTAGTCCCTGTTCTCACCCTGGCAGAAAACTTCTCTGGAGCCTCCTGAGGCCTTCCTGGTGGCTGTGTGCCTTGACTGCCTTTGCTTCCCCAAATAAGCCCCACCCTTTCATCTCCAGACTCAGGGCGGCCTAAAAACGCTGCTACTCCCACCTGCACACTCCTCCACCTGGCAACTCCAGCTTGCCCACCAGCGCCTCCTCAGATGCTGCCTCTTCCAGGAAGGCTCCCTATGGGTCTGGCCTTAGGGCTGACTAGGCTTCCTGGGGCCCTTCCCAGCCTTCCCCGTCCCTCCCTGGCTTCGAGGTCCCCCCACCAAAGGCTGAGCTCTCTGGCCACACACTGCCCTGCTTCCTGGACCCTGGGCCGCCTGAGTAGAGAGACACCTGTGGGATACACCAGCACTCAACTAGCACTCAGGGACCACCCCAGTGCCATCTGCCTGAGCTAGGTGTGTCACCTGCCTCTCAGGACTCAGTTTCACGCTGAAACCCCTCACTCCCTCTGTGGCCTACACTAGCAGTGACCTTGCCTCCTAGCTGTAGACCCTTCACAGAACCATGGCCCGTGGAAAGAACCCAGTGCCCCAGGCCTCTGTCCCATTAGCCCAGGCCCCCATTAGAGCAGCGCCGCCAGACTTCAAAGGACTCTGACGCCCTAGCCAGATGGGGCCGTGGGAGACACGTGGGGAGGTCGGGCCAGAGCAGGCAGACAGCAGGCAGGGCCCACCCGCCCACACTCCCTACCACAGAGGCGAGGGGGCAGGAGAGGACCAGGAGCTGGGAAGGACGCCTGAGGGTGGGGGCACCTGCACCAAAGACCTCCGCACACCTCTTTTGCTCAGGCTCAGGTTCAGGGAACCCCTTCCGGTGGTCAGTGTGATGGTGGACAGAGGGACAGAAGCCAAAGGGAGGATGGGCACAGCAGCGACCCAGCTACCAGCAATGGCAGGAGGGAGGGGCTCAAAGCAGGGCCAACAGGCAGGAGGGAGGCTGCTACCTGGGACTGGTGCCCCTTTCCCTTCTCCAGCTTGAGGATGCCTGAAGGGGAAGCCTCACTGGGGACACAAGCCAAGAGGGGCTGGGAGGGCACCGAGACAGGCAGAGGGAGCCACAGGCAAAGGACGGGCAGGGCCAGGAGGGCACCATACCGGTCAAGTGGGCAAGTCAGCAGGCTGGTCCACAGTGTCCAAGGGGGACAAGGAGCAGGGCTGGGAGAGGACAGGCCAGTGCTGGAGGGCTTCAGAGCCAGACAGGGGTTCACACATGATGATGGGGGAGAAAGAACCCAGGATCATCTGGCCTCTTCTCCCAGCACTAGGTCAGCTCTCTGCACCCCATCCTGGCAGCAGGGATAGCAGAGGTTCGTCTCCCAGCCACACATTCCATCTGCGTGCAGAAAGGCCTGTAAAACAGACCTGTCAGTGAAGGCAGCCATGGTGGCAGGGACATCTCTGTCCTAGGTGTCAGGGAAAAAGAGCACCAAGGAGGATGGAGCTCTGGTCCAAGGCTCTCCACCCCACCTCACCACCTAGTTCCTTCCAGAAGGGCTCCCAAGGAGAGCAGGAAATAGGGGCACTTCAGCCAAGTAGGTCTGCACCCAAGGTTGGGCAACACCCCAGCCATGATGCGGTGGGCTGTGAAATGTGTAGGCAGCAGCAGGTAGACCCGGATGCCTATGGCTAGCCAGGGGGTGCCATGCCACCCTCCTGGACAGGACAGAGGACAGAGTCCCACTGCACAGAGAGGGACTGCTGGGATTCCCTCTACACACAGGCTGCAGGGCCACCAGCCACTGCTGACAGCCTCCCAGGCAAAACACTATCTCAGGTGCCTGGGAAGCATTTTTCATGCATCTGAACTTCCCTGTAACCTACCTAGGCACCGATGTCAGACCCATTTTATAGATAAGGAAACTGAGGAGCAGAGAGAGAAAGTGATTAACTTATGCAAGGACACAGGATACCAAGGAGGCCCTTCTACCCAGCCCTGGCCATAGTCACCTCCCAGGTTTCCCAGGGATGTCCAGTCTCCCACCCAAGTCGGAGAGCCCTGTGGCACTAAGAATGAAATACCCAGGCAGCGTGTGTGTCTCATTTAATCCTTGCAAACATTCCATGCATGGCATCATGAGCAAGCCCACACCACAGATGCAAGGATCAGGCTCCCTCCTTGATCACCTCACCCCTGCTGGGGCAGGCAGAGGGGACAGGAACCGGGGCCGCCCGACCAGGGAGAGTGTTCTGTGCTGGAGGTGGGGGTGGACAGTGACCTCCAGACGCCCTGGCTCTCTGGGCTCCTCCAAGATGCAGACTCACGCCTGGCTCTTGGCTAGAGTCTTTCAGAGCAGTGAAAGACTCACTCCGGCCCAGAAGAGTCTGGAATGGGCCATTCTGGGACAGGCGCCCATGATGACACTTCCACCTCTGCCCTGTGGGCCCCTGGACTTTCTTGGGAAAGCAGGAGAGGGAATGCTTCTGTCACCTCAGTGTGAATGAGCCTCACACCCCCTGCCTCCAGGACAGGAGAGGGGAGACCAGCACCACGGATGGGTGGCCACACAGCCCCTCGGGGTAACCCCAGTTGTGGTGGAATGGCAAGGATGACAAGCTTGGTGGTGGGAACATCTACCTCCCTGCTAAGACAGGACCCCCAGCCATCCTGAAGTAGGCCCAGTGACAAGGTCAGGCCAGGTGCAGGGGTCCCCCTTAGAGGAAGCTGATTCCTCATCAGCCAGAGAGGGGCCCCCCACAATCAATCCTTCAGCTCCCTGCCCCGCCTAGCTTCCAAAGACAAGGCATGGCGTCCTGACTCCATCCAGACCTCAAACACGATGGTTCTCCACAGGTGGGGTGCACACAGGTGGACACCCAGAGACTGACTTTCTAGGAGCTCCAGGATAAGACTGTACCTCCGGGCCTCTGTTGCCCCCATGTAAATGGGGGACAAATGACATCTATGGCATGGGGCAGCAGGGGAGACCAGGAATGGGTCAATCTAATACGTAGTTACAAACTGTAAAGGGGGGGTGCGCACCTCTAAAGAGACATCACTCCGGGTTGGGCTTCTGTCTTCCTTTTGAGAAGCATCTCTGTCCTGTCACTCCTGCCCCATCCCACCTCTCACGTCTAAACCCTCAGGCACCCACCTCTGAACCCTAACCCCTGACCTCCTCCTGACATGGAGGTCACTCCTCACTGCACCCCACATCCAGCCTCCAGGACACAGCCACCTCTTTTCCACAGAGACACTGCTGGTGGCCACACCTTTCCTGCTGATCCCCAACAATCAGAAAGCACACTGCCCCCCCCCCCCAGTCACCCTGAAGCGAGAGCCACAGAAAAACCCCAGGAGACCCAGGGCCCTCTGGAAATGGGAAGATGCCCAGCCAGTCAGAATGTGCTGTGCTCAGAAAAGGCCTCCCCAAACCCCCGACACCCCACTTCCTGCAGGGCACTGCAGACTTCCTCTCAAACGCCTGCTTGTCATTTAAGTATCTCCACTAGCCTTGCCCAAGACAATAATGCCTTCATGATGTTACAGATTTAATGTCCTTGGCAGATTTTTTTCTCAGGCACACTAAAACAAATACTTTCACATTTTAAACGTGCTCGTCCACATGTAGGTGGAGACCCCTGCAAAGTCTGGTCCACTCTGAGATGTGAAGGTCTAGCCCACCCCTCACATCATCTGCCTGCCCATCTGGGGCTGAGCTGGTGACACCATTAGTCACACAGCACTTCCAGGCTCAGCCAGCCACACCATGGCCTCCCATCCAGGCCTTGGAGCCAGGGGCCTGCCGTGTGGAGGCCTGGCCCAGCCCCACATCCAGGCCCTCTGCCGCCTCCCCTGGGGCTGGCCCGGGAGGAAGGCTTGCTCCCAGCTGGCCCTGCCACTGAACCCGACATAGCGACATGGAGAGGAAGCACCTGCTCACCCTGTGGCTGTGCATATGTGTTCAGACGAGCACACATGAAGATCCAGAAGGACCCCTCCACACTGCCCACCTTGGTTCAGGGCCTTAGCTTCCTCCAGGGAGTGGAGGGAAGGGGCATCGTTCCCCTTCCCAGGGCATCTGCAGACTCTATCCAATTTAAAGGTTTAATTTTTTTCCCTCTTATTTGTGGTTCTGGAGACGGAATTCAGGCCCTCACACATGCTAGGCAAGTGCTCTACCACTGAACTACACCTCCAGGTCCCATTTGCAGAGTTTTCTTTTTATTTGTTGTTGTTTTACTTATAAAATAAATTCCCTCGCCAATTTTTACTTTCTTTGAGAAAAGTAAAGTGTACTTGTAAATGTAAAATTACAGCCTTGAAAAGAAATGTGGATATCTGAGCACTTGTGGTTCCCAGAATTTTAGGGGGAAGCAGCCAAATGAACAACACTGTGGTCACAACAGCACTTTCTTGTCAGGCTGGGAAAGCCGGTGACAAGTTGTCTCTGGTCCCCTGTCAAGGAGCCGCCTCTCCCCATCGTCTGCCCAGGAAGCTCCAGAGTACCTCCTCAGGCCAGGCCCACGGGGCCTCCCAGGCATCTGGGCTGAGGGCCTGTCCAGCCCCGTCCCCTCAGTCTAGTCCTCGGGGACAGCTTCCATCCCATCCCCACACCCTGCCTTACCTGGCTCTCCTGGGACCCCTCAGCTGCTGGACCAGGCTCTGAGCCTGCAGGGAGGTGGCCTGGCCCTCGCCTGCCCTTTACCGGACAGCGTCCAGTCTCACACATGTGGAGACTCCCTCCACCGTCTACCTAATGAGCATGAGTCACATCTGGGACCCACCACTTCCTGCTCTGGCGGCTCAGTGCCTCTCGCCTGCCTGCTTCTTGCTTGCCCGCTAGCTCAGGGTGTGAGAGGGCCCCTCTCCGGTTGGGGGAGCCACCAGGCCAGGCTCCCAGCTCCAATGACTTCATGGAAATTTGAAGCTTGAAGCTGGAATGATTTTGAAAAAAAAAAAAATAATAAAACAAGAACCAAAAACCTCCATTAGAGGCCCCAAGACAACTGCTCCAAGCAGGGAGCAAATGTATCCTTAATAAGCAATTAGAGCAGCAGACAGCCTGGCACGGCGCCTTGGCCCAGCTATCCACTCTCAGACAGCCCCTCTCGCCTCCCTGGAACTCGGTTTCCCCATCCAGGTCACGAGGCAGCCCAGGAGATGGCCTGAGAGTTCACAGGTCTCCATCTAGCCCACCACCTCTCCATTTCATACCTGCCCCAGCCAGGGCTCGGCCTTGGGGTTTCTATTCCAGACAGCGGAGCCCCTGGAACCCAGCAGCCAGGACCAAATGAGACCAGGCATCAAGCCCCAGCTCCCCTTCTACTCTGCCAAGGTTATGGGGAACTCAGCAGTGAGATAGCAAACTGGGACAGGCTGGAGACCTGGGAGCAGGAACCCCCCGAGATGGAAAGGGAAGCCTCGGGCCTGCCCGGGATGGACTGCCTGGTCCTCAGGGAGCCCTCTGAGGATATGACTTGGGTCCTGAGACCCGATTCTTTTTTCCCCTTCCTTCATCTGCTCCTTTTCCTCCTGTCTACTTCCCTCCCCTCTCACCCATCCATCCACCCACCCTGCCTGCCTGCCCACCTGCCCTCCTGCCTACCTTCCCTTGGCAAGGTCTTGCTATATAGCCTAGTCCAGGCTGGCCTCAAACTTGAGATCTTCCTCCCCCTCCTATGTCTAGGGTCAGTCATTGTGAACTCAAGGTCTTCCAGTCTCTGCACCCTCTCCCATCACAGCTCCCTTGCTGCTCTGCCTTTCTAGAAAGTGGCCACACTGTCAGAAGCTGTGTCCTTGGTGCCCAGCACCAATGAGGCACAGAATGGATATTCGGTGCATGGTGGGGACAGAACATAGTAAGTGTAATTTTGGTGCCAGGCTCTTGAGGTCACCTGGGGGCTTAGTAGGTGACCTCAAGGTCCAACATCTGGTGTGGAGACAGGTATAGGATCCACACAGGGCCCTGGGCTGCTGCAGGAGCCATTACAGGGAGGGTGTGGGGGCCCTCCTGGGCTTGGCCATTTACTCTCTCCTTTCAGCACACATCTCCCAGTCCCAGGCATTCCAAAGCAAGGAGGGGACTGCCATTACCAAGAGGGGGACAAGGCAAGCCACAGACCAGGAGAAGAAGGTACTCAAAACACGCACCACTGACCAAAGATTCCTCTGCAGAACATATAAAGATCACACACAAATCAGTAAGAAAAAAGATAGACAGCCCAATTAAAAGATAGGTGATAGCCAGACACAGTGGTGCACATCTGAAGTTCCAGCTACACAGGGGGCTGAGGCAAAAGGATCACTGGAGCCCAGAAGTTCCAGGCCAACCAGGGAAGCACAGCAAGACTGTGTCTCAAACAAATAAAAAACCAAAAAGATGGGCAAAAGATAGGTATTTCAACAATGCAGCTATCAAAAGGATCAACAAACACCTGCAAAGATACTCAACATCATTAACTATCAGCAAATTAAAACCACACTGAGATTCTATTATGCTAGAATAGCTAAAATTAAAAGGAAAATACCAAGTGTTAACAAGGATGTGGAGCAACTCCAACCCTCAAACACTGCTGGTAGGAATGTAAAGTGGAGCTGCCACGTTGGAAACCCACTTGGCAGTGTGGACCACAGCTAACCGCATACTTGCCCCGTGACTCAGTGATCCACGCTTAGGTGTTTACACAGAAATGAGCATGAATGTGCACAAAAGACTTGCATCCAAATGTTCAGTTTTAATCACAATTGTCAAACTGGAAACAACCTGAATGTCCTGCAATAGGTAAATGGATAAACAGATTTTCACAGATTCACATGATGGAAAATTACTCAGTAAGAAAAAGGGATGGAAGGGGCCAGGGATGTAGCTCAGTGCTGCTGCGTCTGCCTGGCAAGGACAAGGTCCTGAGTTTGATCCCCAGTACCATATAAAAGGAATGGATTACTGATAAATACACAAGACTATGGACCAACAGTACAGACATCGAGAATGAGAGAACCAGACATAAAAGAGCACATTCACATGTTCCCATTTACACGAAACTTCAGAAAAGATCAATCTTTCTGGGCTCCACGGTGCATGCCTAGGAGGCTGAGGCAGAAGGATCGAAAGTTCAAGCCCAGCCTGGACAATTTAGTGACTCGGGAAGATCTTAATCTCAAAATAAAATTAAAATAAAATAAAGGATTTAGATCTGTGTGAAGGTCCTGGGTTCCATGCCCAGGACAAGGAAGAATGGAAGGGAAGGAAAAGGGAGAAGAGGAAAGGAGAGAGGATGGGGGGGGGCAGAAAGTGCCTGGGGTATAGAAAAGAAAAAAAGAAAGAAAAGATTAACCTCACCTGCAGTGACAGGGGTTACCCCTAGGGAGGCTCCTGATTGGGAAGGGACACAAGAGACCTTCTAGGGGCCAAGAGATTCTGTGTCTCAATCTGGCTCTGGTGACACAGGTGTGCACAGAAGTCAAGCTCATCTCTGTGTACACTTAACGTTAGTGCAGTTGACTGTGTAAATTACACATCCCTTTTTTTTGGTACCGTGGATCGAACTCGGGTCCTTCCACTTGCGAGGCAGGTGGCAGAACCACTGCGCTAAATCCCCAGCCCGTACACATCCATTTTTAATGGGTATCGACTAATTCCCAACCCAGTCCTTTACTCAGTAGGGTATGGTGCTAGGTGCTAGGTAGACTTCGAGGAAACAAAGCAAGCTGGCTCTGAGCCAGCAGGCAAGAAGCCAACCACAGACTGGTACAGAGGGAGCTACGGTGAGAGGAGCTGGGACACAGGGGCCAGGAGAGGCTGGGGGTGGGAGTGACGGCAGCAGTGTGCGGTGACAGCTTGAGGAAGACCCGGAGAAGCCTGGACATGGGAGGGGCTCCCCACCGTCGGGTCCACAGGAGGCTCTGGACCACGCACAGCTGGCTGCACAGTCATACGACAGCAAATTGGCCACGGGATACCTGAGCAGCCTCCTTCCCAGCTCACACCTCGGAGCACACAGTGGTCACACTCTCCCTACCACCCCCACGCCTTGCCCCAGCCCCAGTGCACCCGACACCTGACACCCGGAGCCTCACACCAGGGCCCGCAGCCTCCACTGCACAGAGGTCGGGTCCCCTGCTGAGTGTGGGCAGAGTACTGAGACCACACAGCAGGCACCTTGATTCCCTGTCCACCCCACAGGGAAGGTCCTGCTGCTGTCCCCTCTACCGAAGAGGAAACTGAGGCTCAGAGAGGCCAGGTCACTTGCTCAAGCACACACAGCTACCAAAGGCACAGTCAGGATTCAGTGTCGCCTCTGCCTGACTCCAGGGCCTGTGCTCTTCACGGACCCCAACCCTCCATAGGACCAGGGAAGGGTCCTCTTGGGAACAGACTGCCCCCAGCTCTCCAAGCTCTGGCATGTATGCTCCCCAGTTTGCCAAGGAAACTCTCCATTGGATTTTTGATAAGGTCCTCCTATAGTGCAGGCTGCCCTTGAACTCACTGTGCAGCCTACACTGGCCTTGAACTCAAGGCGATCCTCCTGCCTCAGCCTCTTGAGAGCTAGGATTACAGGCATGTGCCACTAAGCCTGGCTTCCATGTTTTCTTCATCTCCCCAGGAGGTAGCCTCAGAGTTTCAAAGCATCAGGACAGGGAATAATGGGTTCTACATGCTCAAGGGGCCAGGCCCCAGCCCTAATCCTTTCCTGTCTCAGGAAGGGACCCCACCCTCCTCCCTGGGGACAGGGACCCAAAAGTGACTTGGACACAACAAACAGTCAGGCAGTCTTAGGCTGGGAGCAGGGTCTCACCAACATGGCACCAGCGCTGGGGAGAAGACCTCCTCCCCCAGGGGAAGAAAAAGGGCCTTCACGGAGAAGGGGGACAAGATGAGGTTATGTGAACAGAACTGCAGCAAAAGTAAGGCGGAGAGCACTATCAGTCAGTCAAGGGACAAATACTGCCACATCCTGAGCGTACAGCCCAGTCCCATTGTATGAACACAGATGTGGAGCCCTAGCCTCGCCAGAAGGAGCCCACAGAGCCCAGTGACGTTCAAACTCGGGCACGTTTCTACAGGGGCAGGGGTGTGAGGAGAAACCGTTTCCTTCCCCTGTCAGAGGGCTCACAGCAGCCTGGGGAGGTGGCCTGAGCAAGGGTCTGTGCAAACTCTTCCAGGAAGCCTTCCCCATCATCCTCTTCTATGGGGCCGCTGTAGAGGACACAGTGTTAACCTCTCTGTAGCAGCACTGGGAAGCAGCCCTGGCCTCCAAGGTTGAGCTGAAGGGAATGGGCATGGGGCTCAAGGTGGGCCCCTGAGACACTATCCTGGGGCTTTGGTTAGGACTACATGGGAGAAGTGCTCTCCTTGATTCCTCAAATAACTAAAAATGCAACTACCATATAACTCAGTTATACCACTCCTGATTATATTCCTGACGGAATTCAAGTTATTCCACAGGAATCCCTGCATATCTAGGTTTACCGGGGCAAAATTCACAACAGCCAAGATATGGAACCAGCCTAGGTGCCCCACAACAGATGAATGGGCAAAGAAAATGTGGTACACAAAGCCGAGCATGGTGGTGCACACCTGTAATCCCAGCACTCTGGAAGGCTGAGGCAGGGGAGTCAAAAGTCTGAGCCCAGCCTGGGCAACTTAATAGCTTAGTGAGATCCTGTCTCAAAATTAAAAAGTGTTAGATATGGAGCTCAGTATAAAGGCTCCAGGTTCAATAACCAGCACCACAAAAAAAAAAAAAGGAGGAGGAGGAATGGAAGGGAAGAAATAAGGATGGAAAGGAGGGAGAGAAAGAGGGAGGGAGGGAGGAAATGTGGGACATATATACACAATGGAGTATTATTCAGCTATAAAGAAGAATGAAATCATGTAATCTTCAGGAAAATGGATTGAACTGTAATTCATCATGTTCAACCAAACAAGCCAGACTCAAAAGAGACAAGTACCACATAGTCTTCCTAATAGGGAGTATAAAAAACAGAAAACACCACATACACAGAGATAATACAGGAGAGTAGAAGGGAGACTAGGAGGGGAATACAGGGATAGGAGAAAAGAGAATAAGGGAGGGTAACAGGGGGATGGATATGATCAAAATACGTTATATGCATGTATGAAAAGCCTACCATGAAACCCAACATTCTGTCAAATTAATGTGCAGTAAATGACTACGCAGTAACAACTACTACGTAGAGAGGCATGAAAGATGGGAACCAAGAGCCACCGGGCCACCTTTGCCCCCTGCTGTTCATGCCCCATGCTGCCCGTGTGGCCATAAAACATGGCATACATCACATGCATGACCTCTGAGGTCACAAAAGCCATCAAGGCTTCCATCTTGCTCTCGAGGGTCCCCCCTCGCAGGGAGCCAGACACTGTGTTGTGAGGACACTCAGCCTGTGGAGATTTCGATGCAGCCAGGAGCTGAGGCCTCCACCTATGAACAGCACCACCCTGCCAACCACTCGGCACGGCCACCTTGCAGCAGACCCCCCAGCTCCCAGGCAGCCTCCAGTGCCTGCACTTGACTGCTTCCCGGACGGCAGGCCCCTCAGGGTCCCTAAGCCAGAGTCACCAGTGAAGTCTGAATCCCTGGTCCACAGAAATTGTGCAATAAATGGAGTAACCTTGTATGCACCAATAGATTATAAACATGACTATTTCGTGGGAGAACTTGCCACATAAGACAGGATGGAGAGAGAACTAGAGTCTTCGTGACACCACTTGAGTCCCTGGATCCAAGCATATCTGAATCCTTACCAATTCTCCCCCTTTACTTACGACAACCCCTTTTCTCCCCTTCCCTTGGGTTGGGGTAGTGCTTCTGGCACCAGAAGCACAAAGAAATCGAACTCCCTCCCTCTCTCCTGTAGCACCCTCCCTGTTTAGGTGCAACCATGGGTCCTGCCTTCTCTTTCACCAGACCCACCATGCAGGAGGCAAAGACTGCCTCCCTGAACACCAGGGACTCAGAGGCCTTCATGACGTGTCTGCCAGATTAACTGAAACCCAGATTCTCAGCCAGGTGTGATGGCGCATGCCTGTAATCCCAGAGCTAGGGAGGCTGAGGCACGAGGACTGCCAAGTGTTCAAGGCTACACAGAAGTTCAAGGGCAGCCTGACCAACATAGAGAGATCCTGTCTGAAAAAACAATGACAACAAACTCAGATTCTCCCAGCAAGAATACAGAGCAGAAGCCTGGAACGCACTCTTCGAAGCCAGGGTCCCCCTCAAGGCTCACCCTCCTGGAGAGGATGGAGCAGGTGGACTCAGTGCTGGCCTTGGGCTCAGCTGCTCCACACTCTGGCCAGGCAGGGCTAAGACGCCTCTCAAGGCAGCAGAGCCTTGTGGTCCCATCACTCTGCCCCCTTTCAGATCAATTTTCCACCCGGGGCCAGTGAGCATTCCAGGGCGTCTGAGCACCTCCTCTGCCCTCCACCCTCATCTCTTCCTGGCCTGGGATTGCAGTGACCCCTTCCTTTCCTAGGCCAGGAACCCATTTGATGCCCAGGGTCATGCCCTCCTATGACCAGCAGAAAGCAGGGTCTCCAGAGGGGAAGGGACTTAAGGACACTCGACCAGTGACAACTTACAGGACAGGGCGAGGCTTTGTGCCTGGACTCAGTGATGGTCTTAACAGGTGGTCTGGGTGAGCCTGAAGGGGCACCAAATAAACACAGGTTCTAGGTAAACAGCACCTCTACTCTCACACTCAGCTCCCTGTAACCCAGGACCTCCTGGGTGGAAATCTAAGCAGCTGCCTGGGCCCAGCTCCCAAGGCGGGAGGAAGGACGTCCCCTGCAACAGTGGGTGGCACAGCTGCCCAAGAGCAGGGCCGGTCCCCTGACCCAGGGAGCCAGGGCTTTGCAGAAGGAAAGGGGCAGCTGGGGTCATAGTGTGTTGAGTAATAGCAGAGAATCCAGCAAGAACAGATGTGGAAGCGATGGCCCTGCCAGCCGAATAGCCTTATTTCCTTTGAAAAATGTGGTAGTTGGATCTTGCCAGCAGCCGCCTGTCCTCCCCTGCACCCAGCCTACTGTGACAGCGGAAGAGCAGGGAGGAAGACATTACCCCTTCTCAGCGGATCTCAGGAAGCAGATGACGGAGAGGCCACGAAGTGAGGACAGGGCTGCAGAGCCGTGCACAGCTGGGGTTGCAGCACAGGCACCCAGAGTGCATGAGCCCTGGGTTCCAGCCCCAGCACCTGGGGGACAATCAGAGCAAGACCCCAGATCTCAGCAGCTATCACCAGATGACAGAATTTAGCAGTTTTAATTCAAATCTTTTTGTGTCTTGTTTTTCAATTTTTCTCTAATGAAAGTACTAACCAATTAAAAGACAACAGGAGAAAAAGCAACAATGATGAAGAAAAAGCAGAATAAGGAAAAAGTACACTCTGAGATTAGGAGTTCTCCAAACAGCAGCAAACTCAGCACTACTTGTAATACAGCAAAAATGCAGGGGTTTATGATAATTAAAAATATTATATTAGCTGGAGCATGGTGGCTCATACCTGTGATCCCAGCAGTCTGGACGCCTCAGGCAGGAGGATCATGAGTATAAGCCCAATCTGGGCAATTTAGCAAGACTCTTTAAAAAAAAAATTTAAAGGGCTAGGATGTATCGTAGTGCAAAGCCCCTGGGCTCAATCCTCAGTACTGCCAAAAAGTAAAAAAAAAAAAGTTAAAACTGTGGAACATCCCAGCTGCCAAGAGTACATAAGGAGACACAAGCAAACAATGTGAGGCTTTTGAAAGCGGGCCGTACTGTCTCTAACATGCTGCTGTGTGCAAAAGTGAAAACACACCAAGCCTCTGGACACAGCTACTTCACAGGATGAAGGGATGAGGAACACACGTGTAGGGAGCTGACCTGCAGGAAAAGAGACATGGCTGCAACACACACCTGCAGGAGAGGCTGGGAGAAGGGAGTGTCAATCCCATGACAAAAGACTTCAAAAATGTCACAGCCACACCTGTAATCCCAGTATCACAGGTTTGAGACTTGGAAACATGGATACTGAAAGAGTGGTTATGTTACTGCCTATTTTTATGTGTGGTGTTAATATTACGTGTTTTTTTATCTTACTGCAAATTGGTCAACTATAGTTGTAGGTATTTATGGAGTACAGAGCGACATTACAATTGTTTACGTGATACAATTGAATCAAGCTACTTGGTAAGTCCATCACCTCAGATACATGCCATTTTTGTTGTAAAAACATATGAAGGGTTTTTTAAAAAATAGTTATTAACAACAGTCATCACCCTGTGCCAAAAACCTCTGAAACTTACTCCTCTCACTTAACTGAAACTTTGTACCTGTACCCTTGTTGTAAGTAGATACGTTTATTGAAGATCACAGGACCATAGCAAGAATGGGCAGGAGGGAGCAGAACAGTTAGAAAGGCAGCAGGAACAGGCAGGAGGGAGAGAACTCTCCATGAGCCTCTGACGAGCCTTACACAATTCAGGCTTCCTGTATTTAAAGGGTCAGATGCTGACTTCAGGTGCCTCCCATTCCGACTCCCACTGGTGTTCGAATGGTCTGCCACCTTGGGCACCATGACCTCCTAAGCTTAGGTGCCTGCCCCCAGCTGAATAAAGGGAAAGGAATGGCTCAGTTTCCCCATTTCTGAGTGTCACATATGCTTTGACCAGTGTTCCCCCACCACCCTAGACTCTAGTAAAGACCCTTCTACCTCTGCTTCTGGATTCCATCATTTCATATTCCACACATGGGTGAGATCATGTATTTGTCCTTCTGTGCTTGCCTTATTTAGCAAAATTCCTTCCAGGTTCATCCATGTTCTTGTGAACTTCCTTCTTTTTAGAGGCTACATAGCATTCTATTGTTTATATGTATCAGTCTCTTTATCCATTCATCAGCTGATAGACACTTAAGTTGTATCTGTGTCTTGACTCTTATGAATAGTGCTGCAGTGCACATGGGTGTGCAGCTCTTTCTTTAATCTGATTTCAAATCCAGTGGAAGTGATATTGTTGAATCCTATGGTAGTCTTATGGTAGTCTCAGTTTCTTTAAGCTTCCTTACTTCCTTTCAGTTTTTAATAATAGCTATACTAATTTACATTCCCCTCCATCCCTGGGCAAGGGATTCTCTTTCCTCCACACCCTCACCAACTTATCTTTTTAACCATCCTGACAGGTGAGAAGATATCTCACTGTGGTTTTAATCTGCATTTCCCTGGTGATTAGTGATGCCCAGCATTTTTCCATATACCTGTTGGCCATTTGTAAGTCTGCTTTTGAGATGTGTCTACCCAAGTTCTGCCTGAATTTTATTTGAGCTATTTTTTTTTCTATTAAGTTCTTTGTATATTTTGGATACTAACCCTATAGCCATGTTTGACTTGCATAAATATTTTCTCCCAATTCATAGGGTGTTTGTTCATTCTGTGAAATTTACCTCCTTTTCTGTGCAGCTTTTTAGTTTGACATAATCCCACTTGTCTACTTTTGGTTTTGTCAACAGAACTTCTAGAGTGAAATCCAAAAAATCAGTATACAGACCAATGTCATGGAGCTTTCCTCCTACGTTTCCTTCTAGTAGCTGTCTTTGCACTTTCAGGTCTTATGTTGTAGTCTTCATTTGAATCGATCTTGATACAGAGTATGAGACCAGGGTCCAATTTCATTCTTCCCTCTATGAATATCTGGTTTTCTCAAGATCATTTATTGAAGAAATTTAGCCTTTTTTTCCATTGTATGTTCTTGGAAACTTTATTGAAAATCAATCACAAATGCTTGGGTTTATTTCTGTACTCTATATCCTGTTCCATTGGTTAGTGCATCTTCTTTAATGTCAGAACCATGCTGTTTTAATTAGTAGAGCTTTGTAGCATACTTTGAAATAAAGTAGTTTAATACTTCCTGCTTTTTGCTGAAGACTACTTTGGCTCCTTGGGGTCTCTTGTAGTTTTACATGACTTTTAGGTTTTCTTCTTCTATTTCTGTGAAGAATATTAGAATTTTGATAGGAATTGTATTGAACATGTAGATTGATTTAGGTAATAGGGACATTTTAACAGTATTAATTGTCCCAACCCATGAATACAGGATATCTTTCCATTTGTGTGTGTCTTCAACGTCTTTTATCAATGTTTTATAATTTTCAGTATACAAGTCTTCCACATCCTTGGTTACATTTCTAAATATTTTGTTTTGATGCTCTTATAAATGGGATTTTTAAAAATGTCTTTTCTGGGCAGCTGTTAGTATATAGAAACCCTCTTGATTTTTGTGTGTTGATTCTGTATCATGCAGCTTTACTGTATTCATTTATCAGTTCTAACAGGTTTTTTCTTTTTGGTGGTCCATATTTTTTAAGAGTACTTGTCTTTTTGTGGCATAGGCCCCAGTTTTGATGGATGAAGTGGACTGATGTGCTGTCAGAGGGAGAGTGTGGGTGCAGGATGACTCCAGGCTGCTCAGGAGCAGGAGACCACTCAGGCTGCGGATGAATCTGATGGAGTAGCACACTATTCTCCCTCTAGTGAATGTTCGATTTTCCTAACGAAATGTTGAAATGCTATTCCCAGAAGTGCTCCTACATCCATTGTCTCATCCGAGTGGCACAAAGTGAAGAAGCCACATCCCACAGAGGAGGAATGTGCAGAGGGGAGGTGACTCATCAGGCTCCCAGAGCCAGTACCACAGAACGAGCCATGATACTGCTCCTGGAAGGAGGCAGACAGACGATCAGACAGGTGATGGACAGCCTGACACATAGGGGCCCCTCCCGAAGCCTCCAAGACCCTCTTGCTGTAAGTGAAGAAGGCTCTCTGGTTCCCACCTCCTATGTCACCCACTAGAGGAGCACAGGAGACACATTCCTCCACCTCCTGCCAAACCCACAGGGACTCAAAGGCTAAGAGTGCCAGCCTGGGCGGCAGGCACACAGCATCTCCACACCTCTCCTGGAAGAGCCTTCCCCAGGATCCCTCCCTGTCTCATCCTCTGACCACAAAAGATTTTACTGGGTAATAGAAAGCTCTCAGCGGGTGCCTGGAACCTCCCTGCCCCCAGACACAGTCCTACCACACACCCACATCCAGACTGTGTGCCGTAAAGGGGCACCACAAAGTCACAAAATGAACTCTAAAAGAAGAATCCCCAAATGCATACGAGGACTTAGCTACCACTGCTTGGTCCAGCACTCTAACTGCAGAGATGCAGGAAACAACCTAACTGTCCAGCTACAGGGAACAGAGAAATCAACCCAGGCTCCTCTGGGATGGATGTGGGGCTGATCCTGATGTCCGTCTGAGAACATCTCAAATTCCCTTGACCCCAATTCCACAAAAAGCCTGGGACAGACAAAATTCTCCTTAGAGGACAATAACAAAAGTTGTTATCCTCAAATTTCTCTTAATGGAAAAAATGGAAATAAAGTCTTTGTAAATAGGGAAGGGTGGAGGGGGTAAAGGGAGGGCTAGGAATGGGGAAAAAATAAGAACCAAGATGCATTATGTAAAGGTACAATTCCCAATGAGAAATTAATTGTGCTGTATACCTAAAATGTACCAATGAAAGAATTTAACAACAAAAAAATTTTTTTTTCTCTTACCGTTGAAAAAAAAAAAAAAGGGCCGGAGATCTAGCTCAGTGGTTCCAGCATCTGTCTGGCAAGTGCAAGGGCCCAAGTTCGATCCCCGGTACCAAAAAAAAAAAGAAGTCATTAGGGCTGGGGATATAGCTCAGTGGTGCCTCGCCTGCCATGCAAGCACAAGGTCCTGAGTTCGATCCCTGGTACTGGGGTTGGGGGGTGTGCAGCTCAGCAGTAGAACATCTGCCCAGCATGCGTGAGGCCTTGGGTTCCATTCCTACCAGAAAAAAGCAACAAGTCACCCAGAAGGCTATATTCCAACATGCCAACAGTTTGCCTCAAAGATTACAAATCCTAAGCTTTTTTCCTCACCTTCTTGCTATATTTTCTGATTTTTCAATAATCAAATCCAATTAATTTCTGTAATTAAAAATTAAAACCAGTAAAAATAAGAAATGAACTAATGTGCTCCTCCTAAGAATGTAGTTCAGAGCCTTGGCCTGGGTGGAGAAGCCCTGGCTTCCTGTCCCAGCACTGCTGCTCCCTGTCTTCGAGACCTCAGAGGGTCACACTGCCCTCTGAGCCTCAGTTTCCTGTGTGTCACACCAAACACACCAGCTGAGCTCCAGGGCTGTCCTCACTGAGCCTGCTTCTGCACTGCGAGATGGAGATACAAGGCACACCCACAGGTCAGTAAGCAATGTCCCCCACCCCCAACACACAGGGCTGCCCATTTTCCCCTCTGCTCAAACCCTTCCTAATGGCCCCACCCCCAGGCTGAGAGGGAACTGGCCACACTAGAGGGCAAAACTGAGACAAAGCCATCTTCGAGGCCTCACAGGCAAAGGCCAGCAATCTTTCCAACTACCCCTCCAGGAAGGCGGAATGCATAGTCCCATTTCACAGAGAAATGACCAGAGGCTCAGAGAAGAGCTCCTGCAGAGCTTCTGTCAGTAGCCACACACAGCAGCAGGATGGTAAGGAAAGCTGGAAAGGAAACTAGAAATCTAGGTGGGTGGGTCTGTTTGCTTCTTCATTTGTTTTGTGGTACTGGAGATTAGGGGCTGATGCACTGACACCCACACAGCTAGGAAATACAGAGCTGGGGCTCAAGCCCAGGGGCTCTCTCTTGAGCCTGTGCTCCTGTCCTCCAGGCCTCAGAGCATATCACATACAGCCTTTGTTCTAATTACTGAAAATGGGATCCCTCTGCACACACAGACACTGCATAAACCACCTCACTCAGCAGGTGGTCATTCACTAAAGGGCCCTGTGCATACACTGGCTAAGCCTCCTGCCACCAGCTCTCTGCACCTGGCACTGGCCCTGGCTGGAGGCCCACTACCCCCAGCCTATGGGCCCCATGTAGCCATTTCCACATAAAGAACGTGCTCAGTTGCAGAGGAGCCACCCTCCTCCTTGCAAACAGGGGGACAGAGAAGGCCAGGGAGTGCTGGGGCCAGCAGTGCCTGCCTTCTTTCCTCTTAAAAGAACATCCAAGCCCAAAGCTGTCCAAAGGCAGAAGAAAGTAAAGGTTCCAGAGACCGTGTCAAGTCCTAAGAGTTCCAGGCCACATCCCTGATCCACAGACCACCAGGGCTGAAGGGACCACAGAAGCCAGTTGTCCAAGAGGGCCTTGAGCACTAAGACACACAGCAGGGCTACACTGGAACAAGGCGTGACAGGAAGAAGGAACAGCCAAGCAAGGGCTGGACGCCAACTGAAAGGGGCTCACACACAGTCTGCATGAGCTGCAAGAGCAGGAAGAAGAGCCTGCAGGCCAATGTCACATACTCAGCCCTCAGCGTGAGTCCCTGGGCCTCTGCCCAGAGCTCAGCCTATAAGGGAAGCAGTCCATTCCCCTCTGGGCCAGGGCCCCCTGTCCATAAGTCCAGTGCCTGGCAGCTGTGGCTCCCCAACACGGACAGCTTGGGGCCCAGAAAACGATGCTAATTTGCTAGAATTGCCCTGGCCTGGAGCCGCCAGAAGGGGACTGGCCACCACCCCTGGCTCCCCATCCATCCTCTGGCCAGCCTTAAGGCACTTTCCAACAGTCAGAAGCCACAGGAATGGCAGAGTGACTACGGAAGCTCTGACATTAGCCAATCAGGGCGCCCTCTGCTGGCTTACCCAGGCATTCTGTTAGAGTTGGAGACTAATTGGTACCAAGATGTATCACAGCCCTGGGACCTGCCTCTTCAGCCTCTTCTATTAAATCTAGAAGCTGCATCTGCCCTCAGACTTCATTTGTAAACCCAAGTCCAGGTGTCAGAGCAGAAGGACTGAACATTTACCAGCACAAACACCAAAGGCTTTGCTTTTTTTCCCCATTGTAGACATTTTGAAAATACAAAAAGCATGAGTAAATAAGAAAATGATCTGTCAACACACTCCCCTAAAGATACCCCTATAAAGACCTCTCCCTATGCTTTACAGCCTGCCCCACCTGCTGTGTGAGGGTTTTGGGTCAAGGTGCAGTCTGTCTCCCGTATCGGCCAGTGGCCTTTGAGGGCAGGGACACACTCAACTCACCTGTGGGTGACACAGGCAGGTCCACCTGAGGCCACCTTGCTGGATTCAGCCAGGGGCCCACCAGCAGCTCTTGTGCCCAGCTTTGGAGGAAATGAGGTCAGGAGGCAGGCGTCAGAAGCAAAGCCCCAGAGGGCTTCTGGGTACAGGATAGAAACAAAAAAGGACATGTCGGCAGGTAGGGGTTAAGCAATGTATTTTCTCCCTCAGAGGTAGATTTAACAGACCCACTGAAGACTCACCTGTACTAAAATGGACTTGGCCAGAACATCAGAACAGGACAGAAGACCTGAAGTCAGGCCTGGTTCCAGCTCCAGGCCTCACTTGCTATGAGACCTTTAATGCCCTCAGTTTTCCCACCTCTAAATAGGGCTGATCATTCCAGTCCTGCCTAACTCATAATCAGCCCACACAAGGAATGTTTGGGGGCCTTCGAAACTGAGGACCCTTGGGAGGGCCCAGCAGGCCACACTTCTCCAAGGCCTCCTCCATAAAAAGCCTGAAAGTGCCCACTCTCAAAAGCCCAAGGACTTTTGAGGACCAAGAGGGCCCAGAGCCAAGGATCCTGGACTCCCAGCACTGGAGGAGGCGCTCTAGGTAGCACCCTACCCACCTTATGGACCCAACTTCCTGCTCCCGAAGGCCCAGCT
This sequence comes from Heterocephalus glaber, assembly GCF_000247695.1. The sequence continues at coordinate 6,389,544 of NW_004624757.1, forward strand.
GGCCACTTCTGTGCAGCCTCCTCACAGACCTGGGGTCACAGCTCCCAGGCTCCCTGCCTCCTGGAAGGAAACTGCTACAACTGAAGTCAGAGACTGAATCTGAGTCCTTGGTCTTGGCCCAAGCAGCTGTTGGCCACTCATCTCCTGTCCAGCATTAACCCGGGGCCACATCCTACCCATGAGGACCCCAAACATCTTAAAAAGGCTGCTTCTGAGGGAACCCATGCTCTCGTTTCCAGCTTTGGCTTGAGGACTCAGAAAGAACACAGTTCTTGGCTTTTGAGAGAGACAACAGCTCCAAGCCACCCTGAAAAACGTAGTCCTTCCTGTGGCGGTGGGGACCCAGGGAGGGGCCGTGCCTGGCCCACTTCCATTACCCAGCCTCTTCTGAGGTGGCCGCACCACCCCAACCCCCCAGCCTTGTCCTCCTGGGTTTTCTTCCCCGTGTAACATAAACAGCTTATCCTGGCCCCAGGGCGGCCAAGCAACAAAGCACCCTCTGCCATCGTGAGCCAGGCCCTCCTAGGCTCTGAAGGTTCCATCACGGGGACCCCGGATCCCTGTCTCTCTAGGGCGTCCGTCTTGTCATCCGGAAAGCGGGGGCCTCATCTGGGCGGCCTCTTTGGCAGTGCCAGGGGCGGAGGGGGTCTAAGAAGCCCCGATCCAAAGAGCTGAGATGGCGTGGAGAGACCGCAAGGCTAGGAGGGGCTCCGCGGTCCAGGACCAGCAGGCGGCGAACGTCCCGGGCCCCGCGTTCCAAGCGAGAGGGGTTCGCGGGGGCCGCCCCAGGCCACGTCCCTCCGTGCGGGGAAGCCCTACAGACACCGCCGCCGTACCCCACCCGCGACCGGGGGGCATCCTTGCGCTCCCTTCTGCCCGGCCCCGCGGCCCCTCAGAGCGAGAACGCACCACATCCGGCTCCAGCGCCGCCGGTGAGCGAGCTGCATCCGCACTGCGTCCGCAGTCCAAGTCCCGCGCACGTGCCCCCGGAGCCAACGCGGCCCCGCCGCCGGGAAACACTTTCTAGCAAACTATTTCAGCTGCGTCTGCTCCAGACCTCCCCCGCCCTGCAGGAACGCCTGTTTCTGGAAGGCTCCCCAGACGGCGGGCTAGTGCCCTCCCGCCAAGACGAGGACGCCTCCGTCCCAACCTCGTGTCTGACTCAGGGCTGGCCCCCTCGAGAGGGTCCGGCGGTGGGAACCGCCCGCCCACCGCCCGTGCTGGCACAGGCCTTCTTGACCTGGCCTTGGCTGGCACCAGGACAAAGCGTGCGTAAGAAAGTAGGTATGTAACCTGGGAATGGCCCCTGTAGCCCAGGCAGGGGCCCTAGAGTTGGCAGGGAAAACATCTGCTCTGTCTCTGAGGCACCCAGTCTGGGCGAGCAAGAAGTCTCTTCTGAGTCAGCTGGGAGGGGCCTCAAAGACCAAAGGAAGGAGTGACCAAGCCCGAGAGGGCATTTCAGCCGGAGACCTCCCTCAGTCCCTCCCTCCCTACCTGTCCAGAGCTCCCCGTAACCATGAATGGGGTTCTTACTTTGCTGGGAGAGTCACAACAGGTGCCCGTTTCTTAGGGCAAACTCCGAAGCCCTGGCCAGATTGACAGGGTTAGAAACGGAGGAGCTGAGTGAGCCACTCCCTTCCCTTCATTCAGCTGTGGGCACCGCCCCGCCCTGGTGATTATCCAGTTTAAACGTAGGAGGTCATGATGCCCACGGCGGCAGACCATTAGTTCCAACATCAGTGAGAGACGGAATGGGAGGCACCTGGAGTTAGAGCTGTCTGACCCTTTAAATACAGAAAGCCTGAGTTGCGTTAGTGCTCATCGAAGTTTCCTCTTCCTTTTTCCCTTTACCCTTCTGCCTGCTACCTTCCTGTGATCTTCAATGAATAAGGAGGTTTATGCTTGGCAGTTCTTTCCTTGCAGTGCACAAGAACCTGGACTATTTTTGGCTCATTCAATTGTTAGAAGATGGCCTCAGGAAGGGCCTGGGAATCTGCAATTTAACCAGCACATGTATGATCCTGTGATGAGCAGGCTGCAGGAACCTTGGTGCCCTGGGGCCCCTCTGGTGGAACCTGAGACCAAGGACCTCAGCTTAGTTGGAGAGAAAAGACCCTGGTGTGCCATGGTCCTGCTGCCCAGGTGAGCCTGCAGTCCAGCCCAGAGCCCATCCACTTTGAGACCCTGCTAAGGAATCAAACGGGTAGAATGCTGGATGGTGGAAATCCGACTTCCATTCCAGGTGGCCAATAGGAAGTCCCAGCTGAGGCTTAGCTTCCTGTCTGCAGCAAGCCCTCCCAGCTTCCCCAGACTCCCAGGCACCTCCTCTGGGTTCCCACAGCCTCTGGGCATAGGGCATGGTGACACTTGGCTTTCTGGGCTGGAGCTGTTCCACTACCTGTCTGCCTCTCCACTGGGAGCCTGAGCAAGGTCACAGCAGCCTCCAGGGATTTTCCTGAGCAGCCCAGGCCTCCTGGCAAGGAAATGAGGATCACTACCATGGTCACATGGTGAGCCCTTGGCCCTTTTCAGGTAAGACAGGGAGCAGTACTGTGACTTCCCATTCTGTCATCTTCACACTGACCTGTGACAGCAGACAGGAAAACCAAGCTGGAGAAAGTGTTAAACATGCTGTTTGCATCAGTACAGGCACTAGCTGACAAGAGCCAACATCATCCCACTTCTGCTGTGGACATCTTAGTGACAGTTGCCTCATGGAGCATTCAGTCCTCAGTCAGTGATGCTCAAATTGTGGCCAGGGGCAGAGTCCCTCCCACCCCCCACCCCTCACTCTGAGCCCCTGACTCTGCAGAGCTGGGTGTGCCCACCTCTATGGGATGCAGGTCCTCAGACCAGCCTGAGACACAGAAAATAATACTGGAGATGAAATATTATATCTCCAGCCTGTCAGCTGTGTGATATGCCAAGCTCTTGTTCTCTAAAAATCGAAGAATAGATTTGGGGAACAAAGGAGGTTAAGAGTAGGGAGGTATTTATTGATAGGCTCCTGAGGGGCAGGAGGGGACCTGAGTAGGTAGCCGGGAACCCTGCTTTACAGAGGAGTTTTATTGAGTGAAACCCGTGTGGGCAAGATGTGTGCCACAGCCATGATCATCCAATAAGGTTACAAGTATAGTCACTTAGGTAATGGTGGTCCAATTTGGAAACAAGTCCATGACAAGCGTGGATGGAAAGAACAAAGATTCTCCTAGGAACTGGTGGGTCCAGAGGTCTCTGGTCACCCACCAGGGTGGTTGATGTCTATCTAGACTTCATTAGGTCCAGTGTTTGTTCTTTGAGAAAGTATTAGGTCTAGTCATCTTGTCTTTATCTTGAGGCCTGGTCTCCAACCGATATGTCACCAGTCACAGCTGCAGTGTATTTCACCTTTGTCCTAGCCCTCTCGAGGACCAAGCCCTATCTGACTGCCTATAATATTTCTACTTAACTCATCTGTCTATAATAACACTGGTCTCCCAGAAGGGCTGGATTCCTCTCCTGGGGCAGGGTATGGGAATGTGCATTGTTTAGCAGCCCCTCTATGGAAGATCAGATGGGAAAAATAAGGCCTAATTGGCCTCCTCAGCGAGCACTGAGAAGAAAGAGGGTGTGCAAACGTGCTAACACGCTGCAGGGGAAAGTAAAAGCACCTGAGGTTAAGTTATTTACCTGGAGAAGTACCATGGAGGGTGGGAGACAGATGAATCCTATGGAACTCTTAATTGCTCGTGCCCATGTCTGAGCAAATAAAGCCAAGGTTCGCCAGTCACTCGGGGCTCTATGTCAAAGAGAGATGTGAGCTCCCTGGCCCCCTGGATTTTAAGATGTTTCTGTGTCTCTTTATTTTTCATCCTCGTTGCCCCTTGGTCAGGTTTGAGATAATAGGCTGGTTCCTGCAGCCCTCAAGAGTTAAGGATTGTACCTCAAATCGGAAAGGAAAAGAATGGCCCTCTCAGTTCTCTCAGTTGGATTGTTTGAAGAACTGTTAGATACCAACTCGTGCCCATACTTTTATTTTTGTTTTTATTAGTAGAAGTTTGCAGTACATGATTATATTTGTTGTGGAGACCATGTACATATCTTAGTTCTTTCCCTCCCCTCTTCATATCTTAGTCTCCTTCCCTTTTGCAAAAGATCTTAGCTCCCTATTTCCTATTATGTTTTAAAAATTTTTTTAATGCATGGCTTTTTTTTTTGTACTAGGGATTGAACTCAGGACCTCACATTTGCCAGAGAGGCACTGTGCTGCTGAACTACATCCACGGCAATATATGTTTATTACATAATGATTACATTCCTTGTGAGGGATTGGTACATGTACATAACACATTTTAATTCTTTTTTCACCCCCTACTTTCCCCCCTCCATCTCCTGATCCCCTTTCCATTTGAAAAAGATCTCTCCCTACTTTCTATCATCTATCTTTTATTTTGCTCTTTTTTTATATTTGGGGTTTCTTGTAGAAGAAAAACCATGCAATACTTATACCTGTGCATCTGATTTACTTCACGTAACACTATGGTCTCAAGGTGCATCCATTTTTCCTAAAAGTGACTCAAGTTTATCCTTTATGGTAGAGTAGTACTCCATTGTGTGTAAATACCACATTCTTTATCCATTTGTCTGCTGATGGACATATAGGCTGCTTTCAAGATGTAGTTATTCTGAATTGTGTTGATATAAAGATGGCTATGCATGTATCACTGTAATATGATATCTTTAACTCCTTGGAAGAAACCTAGAAGGGAAATAGCTGCATCAAATGGAATTTCTAATTTTAGTTTTTGGAGGAATCTTCATACCAATTTCCATAGTGATTGTACTAGTTTACATTCCCACCAATCTGTAGAAGGGTTCTGCCCCTCCCTTCAGCCTCTCCAACATTTGTTGTTATCTGATTTCTTGATGATGGCCATTCTTTCTGGAGTAAGATGGAATCTCAGTGTTAATTTGTATTCCTCTAATGACCTACAGTGTTCAACATTTCTTCATGTATTTATTGGCCGTTTGTATTTCTTCTAAGAAGGGTTTATTCATTTCAGTTAGCCATTTTTTTTTTTTTTTTGTAGCGGGGCTCAGGACCTAGTTCTTTCAAAGCAGGTGCGGGCACCACTGAGCCAAATCCCTGGCCCAGTTAGCTATTTTTGATCAGATCTTTTATTTTGGGGTGTCTATTTTTTGAGTTATGTATATATTCTACGTATTCTCTAAGGACTAGCTATCAAAAATTTTTTTTCTATTTCTTGTAGGTTGTCTCTTCACTTTGTTGGTTGTTACTTTTGCTGTGTGGAAGCTTTTTAATTTGATATCCCATTTGTTGATTCTTGGTACTATTTCCTAAGCAACATGGTTCTGTTCAGAAAGTCCTTGGCTATGCCTCTGACTTCAAGAGTTATCTATTTTATGTTTCAGCAGATTGTTTCTGTTTTAACATTTAGATCTTTGACCCATTTTGATTTTAGTTCAGTACATAGTGAGATATGTGGGTCTAGATTCAATCTTCTGCCTGGGGGCAGCCAGTTTTCCCAGCACCATTTTGTTAAAGAGGCTATCCTAGCGCACATGGGGCACCTGGGAGCTCCAGTCATTGGGCTCCAGCCCCTTGCTCCTGGCCATTTGCAAGGCAAGATGTTAAGGTGCACCCTGGAAAGCCGGGATGCTCAAACCAAACAACTGCAAGATGCTGTCACAAATGTGGAGAAGCATTTTGGGGAGCTGTGCCAAATCTTTGCTGCTTATGTGCAGAAAACTGCCAGACTGAGACAAAGAAGACCTCCTGGTGAATGAAATTAACATGTATGCCTCTACAGAGACCCCAAATTTAAAGCAAGGCCTGAAAAATTTCACTGATGAGTTTGCCAAACTTCAGGATTACCGACAAAAAGAGGTTGAAAGACTTGAAGCCAAAGTGGTTGAACCTTTGAAAGCTTATGGAGCAATTGTAAAACTGAAACAAGATGATCTCAAAGCAGTGTTAACAGCAAGGAATAGGGAAGCTAAGCAGTTAACTCAGAAAGAACCTGGCAACAAAACCCATCTGATTGACATGTAATTTCACAGGCAGAAGCCAAATTACACATAGCTTCAACAGATGTTACCCAAACAATTCGTCATCTGGAGGAAATTATTGACAATTTTGAAAAGCAGAAAATAAAGGATATCAGGAATATATTTTCAGAATTTATCACAATTGAAATGTTATTTCATGGCAAAGCTTTAGAGGTCTACACTGCTGCCTACCAAAATATACAAAAGATTGATGAGGATGAAGATTTAGAGGTTTTCTGAAATTCTCTGTATCCACTAGATTATCCATCTCGTTTAGATATTGTAAAAGCAAATTCAAAGTCACTTCTTCAGAGATCACTGTCAGCTAAGGGTGTATCTGGAACAGGACAGGTATCTACCTGTTGATTAAGAAAGGATCAACATGCAGAAGAAGATGAAGATGAAGAGGTAGACTTTACAGAAGAAGAAAGTTAATTTTAAGTTAATTTCCACATGTCCATTTTCATCTTAAATGATTTGAAAACTTTATACTCACTTGGTAAGGAAAACCTCAAAACAAAATCCTACCATAAATGCAAAAATAAAGGAAATTTATGCTGACCGAAAAAAAAAAAAAAAGAGGCTGTCCTTCAGTGTGTTTTGGGGGCACTTTGTCAAAGATCAAATAGTTGAAATGGTTGGGGTTGTTTTTGCGTTCTCTATTCTGTTCCATTGATCTACATGTCTGTTCCAGTACCATGGTTTTTTGTTTTTTTTTAAATCACTGTAGCTTTGCAACATAACTTCAAATCTGAGATGACGCGTCCCATGTTGGTTTTGTTATTTCTGGGTCTCTTCTGGTTCCAAATGAATTTTTGGATTGTTTTCTCTAGTTATGTGAAATATGCTATTGGAATTTCAATTGGGATTGTATTGAATCTATATAGCAGTTTTGGAAGTATGGCCATTTTCACTGTATTGGTTCTTCGTACCCAGGAACAAGGGATGTCTTTGCATTTTATGATGTCCTCTTCGATCTACTTTCTCAGGGTACTGTAGTTTTCATTGTAGGAGTCTTTCACTTCCTTGGTTAATTCCTAAGTACTTAACTTTTTTTGATGCTACTGTAAATTGCATTGCTCTCCTAATTTCTTTCTCAGTGAATTCATTATTTATGTACAGGAATACCATTGATTTTTGTGTGTTGATTTTGTATCCTGCTACATTGCTGAATTTGGTTATTCTAGGTGTCTTTTGGTGGAATTTTTTGGGCCTTCTATGTAGAGGATCATGTCATCTGCAAATAATGATAATATGACTCTTCCTTTCCTATGCATATCCCTTTTATTTCTTTTTATTGCCTGATTGCTCTGGCTAATGTTTCTAATACTGTATTGAACAGGAGTGGTGATGGTGGACATCCTTTTCTTGTTTCTGAATTTAGAGGGAAAGCTTTCAATTTTCCCCATTTAATGTAATGTTGCCAGTAGGTTTGTCATAAATGGCTTTCATCAAGGGCTGGGGATTTAGCTCAGTGGTTCCTCCGCCTGCCTCGAAATCTTGAGGTCCTGAGTTTGATCCCTGGTACCAAAAAAATAATAAATGGCTTTCATCAGATTGAGATAGGTCTTGTTATACCTATTTTCTTCAGTATCTTTATCATGAATGCATGTTTGCTTTTGTCAGACTTTTTTCTGCATCTATTGAAATGATCATGTGATTTTTGACCTTGCTTCTGATTATGTGATGAATTATATTTATTGATTTGTGTATAGTGAACCATCCTGGCATCCCTGGAATGAATCTCAGTTTCATTAAGGAGCTGAGTAATGTTGGCATTAGATTTTCCCTAAGTTCTTGTACAATTCAACAGTGAATCCATCTGCCCCTGGCTTTTCTTAGTTGGTAGTTTTTTTACTGATTCAATTTCATTGTCTGTTATTAGATTGTTTGGAGTTTTTATATCTTCTAGGTTCAGTTTTGGCTACTCAGATGTATCTAGAAATACATTCATCTGACTTCTCCAATTTATTAGTGTACAAGTTTGTGAAGTAGTTGCTAAAAAGCTTCTGGAACTCAAGAGTGGCCATTGTGATGGCCCTTTTACCCTTTTCATTTCTAATTGCATTGGTTTGGGTCTTTCCTTTTCTTATTTTGTTAAGATTGGCTATGAGTTTGTCTATTTTGTTTATTCTTTTGAAAAACCAGCTCTTCGATTCATTGATTCTTTATTTTTTTTAGTCTTAATTCCATTGATTTCTGCTGTGATCATTATAACTGCCTTCCTTCTACTAGCTTTGTTAGTACTTGTACTTTGCTTGTACTAGCTTGGATTGTTCCAGTTTTGCTAAGACCTTGAAGTATATCATTAGGCTATTTGGGCTTGCTCTGTTTTTGTGATGTGGGTCATGTCCATACTTTTTAAAAATTATATTTTTGTGTTTGAAAACCCAAGAAAATCTTCCCATAACCTTGGAATGGAGGGGTATGCTTGGTGGAGTTTATCCACACTGCAGCCAGAGTTGCATGTCTCTGCCCAGGTGAGGACTTCTCCAGATGTCCAGGCCTGCTGTGCTCGGGACATGAATTATCTTCTGTGTTAAAAAACTCAAGAACACATTTGATTAAAGACTCTGGCCTGTACCATGGGAGACCCCGGAACACTTGGCATTTGTTGTCTGAGTCAGTTTCTGAGGTAGGAACAGATTGGGGACCCTGTAGGGAAGATGATTTTGAAACCTACAACAGTCATTACCACAGAAGTTAAAAAAAAAAATCATTATTGCAGCCAATTCAATCCTTTCCTCTATCAGTCAAAGGGGCCACAGTCAAGCAGGACAGCACAGAAGTGTCCTGAGCCTGGCATCCAACCTTGTAGACCCATTTCAGTCTCCTCACACATAATCACATGGAACTTGGTCACCTTCTCACTTGGTGGTCCCAGCTGCAAACCCACAAAGAGGAAGTGGCCTCCTCCTTTCCCTCCCTCTCTCATCTGTGCTCACTAGGTGACAGGTGCCCACTGAGCACTCACAATATGATTCAGAGTTTTTAATCAAATGGAGTTATATACCTCACAGGAGAAAATGAAACAATCCAAAGTTAAGAATTGACAGTTTCCTCCCATCCACTCTTCTGTGCAACTCAGACAGCTGACTCTAAAGACTTGGAAGTACTCTTTCTACACCCTTCTCTCTTTTTTATTATTTTTTGGGTACTGGGGATCGAACTTGGGACCTTGCGCTTGGGAGGCAGGTGCTGGAACCACTGAGCTAAATCCCCGGCCCCTACACCCTTCTCTCTTGACAGTTGAGTTTTATGTTGGGAAACTACCCAGGAAATATGGTGTCTTGAACCTATGATCTACACTTGCTGACTCCTCACACTCAATGAAATGGCAATAAAGAGTTTTCAAGGCCCACAGAATGGAGACAATGAAAGAAAGTAACAGCCATTGGTGGAAGGCATGTGGCTTGGTGTTCCTGATTCAGCAACACAGGAAACTGAGTCCTCTAGATGCAGCTGGGAAAAGGAAGAAGCAATTCCAGCTACACTGGGCAGCTCTGGAGACTCTGCTTGGAATGCTAGGCACCTCAGAAAGTGGGGATGATAGGCTGAAAAATCTAAGAAGCAGTTAGGGGTGCCAAACTTCCACACTCACATGGCCACATTGACTCATGGAGCACACCCCAACACTTGAGTGGGTGCAACTCAGAATCACCAGAAATCTGAGAAAAACCTCTGTTGCCTTTTTTCTCTTATTTTGGGTTAGAGAGTATGCAGGCAGATGAAAACCAGATAACAGAAGAGTATCAACATTCTCAGAGACTCCAAAAACAACCATAAAAGAAAATAGGATACTAGTCTTCTTGTTGTTGGTTTCTTTCTTTCTTTTTTTTTTTTGGTACCGGGGGATCGAACTCAGATCCTTGTGCTTGCGCAGCAGGCGGCAAAACCACTAAGCTAAACCCCTGGCGCTGTTGTTGGTTTCTTTTTGGACCAGGGATCAAACTCGGGTCCTTGCGCTTACAAGGCAGGTGGCAGAATCACTGAGCTAAATCCATGGCCCAGGATACTAGTTTTTAACAAGGAACATCTGGGAATAAAGAACTTGGAAAGGAAAAATATGATAGAAAAAAAAAAAACTTCCCAGGAGGGTTGGAAGATAAAAATTGAATAAAAAGTCAGAGAAAATGGTCAAGAAAAGATAAGAAAATTAACCTCTATCCAGGAGACCCACTATCTGAATTACTGTGGAATTTCTGAGAATACAGAAGTGATGCCTAAGTAAGAATTCAAGCGAAGGGGAAGGAAGTGGGAGGGCTAGGGAAAAGGATAGAAGGGAATGGGATTAATATGAGAAAATGGAAAAATAGGAACAAAATCTTTGTAAATAGGGAGGAATGGAGG
>NW_004624757.1:6431854-6462994 GCF_000247695.1 Heterocephalus glaber
AAAAAAAAAAAAAAAAAAAGAAAGATGCATGTACAGAAGCATAGTCATCAAGTGATTTTTGTAGTAGTGAGGGAAAAAATAAGTGGGCAACAGTGCTGGGGCAGTGAACTGAGCCCCTGCACCCTGACCAGGGATTATTACTGTGCAGCGAATAGAAAGGATGGAGCAAGGTTGGATGTGTACACATGAAAAATCCTCCAAAATATTTAAGAAAAGATCTAAGCCAGTAAGCACTTAGTAAGCTACTGCTTTTGTTTCAAATTTTCAAGAGAATAAACAAGCCAAAAACCAAAGGTGGATGATGGTAAGTTCTGTAAAACTGATCTAGGCTGACTTGCTTTTCACTGTCGTTATTATTACTGTTAAATCTGCTATCGTGCATAGTATTTTCAATTTTTAAAGTTTTTTTTTCTTCAAGAGAAAGTTTATATACAACACAACTCCAAAAGTGGGGGATCACAGATAATATATTTCCTTTTTCTGATTTCCTATGCTTGGTACATTTTCATGAGAAAAAAAATGTTTACAATATCACATAGTTAATATTTTTTCTTTTAGAAAAGGAAGGAACTGTAGAGTGGCAGAATAGACAGAAAAGATATTCTACACAAGCCAAATCACCTAATGCTTTTAGCTTGAGGGGAAAGCTAGCAGCTGTTTAAGTATCCAAAATGTTCTGAGGATGATGGTGAGAAATTTTTCCCCTAGTTTGGAAGAAAATAGAACAATGAAAATAAACTGTAACTATTTCAAGATAAAAGTAAGAAAACCTGCAGGCACCACCTTCTAAGTGACCCGGGGATTAAAATCAAGAAGAACGCTCCTTAGGGAGGTTCTTGATCTGAACTCTTGTTAGGGATTAAAAATAGACAGGAGTCAGCTACACAGCATGATCTCAGCCCTCAACTAAGCAAAAGAATCTAAAGCAGAGGATTTCTTCAAAAACACTCTCAACTCTGAATTCTTACCAAGGTTATGTTGTACTGTAATTACTGATCATTACAAGCAGAATCAAAGAAAACAAAACAAGTGCACAGAAAAGAAGCATTTGGCAGCAACATGCATATAGAAGTAGCTTAGTAAAAGATATCAGAACATCACCACAACAGACTCGCAGGACAGAGTTACATTTCCTAATCATCTTATCGAGCACACACACAGCGTCTCTGACCTTAGTAAAATCTTTGATGAGGTCTGCTGCTCTCACTCCATTCTGGACATTAAAGCTGATATCAACTTTCACTTCAGTAAAAGAATCTGTTAATTTAATAATAGGTACCTAGAAAGAGAAGAAGAGAAAAGGTAAAATAGCCAAATTAAATGACAAAATTGAGATGCTTGAGTTCTCCATGTTTTCACGAGAACTCAAAAATACGGTGTTCTGAATACTATGCACCACAGCTAACGTGTTCTTCCACAAAGAATTTATGTAACATATTTAGCATTTAACCCATGCAATATATTTTATAACTGCTATCAATAGAAATTTTGTTTTAGTGTCCAGACAACTTTATTTATTAATTTTTTAATTGTATATATTTCAAGTCTACAATATCAGGCGGTTTTGATATATTTATCTTGATATACACAGAAGTTATTACTGCAGTCAAATACACCGATCATTTCATATAATTACATTAATCGGCAAACAGCTGCATTAATTAAAATTCTGAAATCACATAACAAAAAACTTTCTCAACATTACACATACTTTGGAGAACAATTTCCAACTCAATATAAGATCAAGAATTATCAATATCAGGCACTATATGTTTCATTATCACCAAACTGTTTCTAATGAGAAAACTGCTAGATTCTTAACTCATAAATCTCTACAGAGTATTGCCGTATGTATAGAAAAAACCAAGTAGTATTATCTCCTAAACAGAGCACTTTTTATGCACAAGTACTGTGAAACTCAGAAATTGAAAGTACTCACAGTTCAAATGCACTCACCAAAATTAAATTTTAGAAGTTTCATTTGTAAAGAGATTTAAAGATGAAAGGCTGAGTACTTACAGTTGCTTTGTCTAGAACTTTCACAGAATCTTCATCTGCAACTTTGTGTTTCCGAAGGGCTTCTTCCAGAGTCCAGAGGGGCAGGTTCTCCCACTTCCCGAACACCACAAGATCAATGTCACTGAGCACAGAAAGCAAACGCAAAAGGCTGTGAAGAAGCCAGAAACTGGACCTGTTCAAACTGGCACAGAGGTCTGTGGACTTCGGCTTAGTACAATGACTACCTACTTCCCTCCCCAGCCAGCAAGACCAGTGTGTTGCTGCCAACAGTGTGGTTCCGAGGGGAAGTACGGGCTGGTGAGTTTAACAACCTCCTCTCGGTCACCTCACACACTTAGTGCTCAGGTAATGGGGTGATTTTGAAAGAAATAAAACCTCCAAGTGACCAATTAATGTTTATTCTTCATAGACATTTCCGGTATTAACTGTGAGACTTTGCTCTGTGGATGAGCGTGTGTAAACTGCAGGCTGTAGAGGAGTGTGTCAGCCTACTACCACTGTGTAAACACACACACATTTCCTTTCACACACACAGGCATCTCTGGAAGGAGATGTGCGAAACTGACACCAGGGGCTTTTCCAAGGAGGAGAACAAAGGGACAGAACAGGACTGAGACTCTTCAGTCTCATTATTTTTGTGCCTTTTCCAAATCTACACTATAGTAAATACGCTACCTGTTCACAAAATTCAACTAAATTTTTAGAAAGAGTTATTTTGATGAAGCTCAGAACCTAAATGAGGAGAAATATTAATGGGCTTGGAGTTGAATATTTTGTGGCTTTTGAAGGTCAGAGAGCAATGTGAAGAGTGGAAACTGCAAGGCTTCATCCACTTTAACACACTAAGTTAGGAGACAGTGGATGGGATCAGGCTCAAATAAAAAACATGACAGAATGTTTTTCCCTTATAAAGACCACATCATTTCAATTCTTAGGACTCATCCTTCAGGGAAACATGACCATCGCCAAAGAGGGGTCCACCCAGGCTGTGGGTCAGGAGAGCCCTTGTTAGAGAAGACTAAAATGGAACAAGGGTCCAAAAAAGGTCAAGACCTTCCTCAGAAGGGAGTTTTTTGGCTTGACTGTCTGACTTACAAGTGCTGAAACCATAGCTAGTTGCATACAATCCCATCCAGAAGTATGTCCGGCTCCACGCTTAACCTGGCATTTTATCACAATACTACATTGCATCCATGGCAGAGGTTAAGTGCTGGGGCTGACCAGTGCTCTGCATAGTAGTCAGGCTCTAAAATTAGTAACTAATTGATTCCACTGCTATATGTCCCTTTTATATCTCTCTGGTTGATGTCCATCTTGATACAATCATCAGAAGTAATAGTCTACTTTAAGGTAATTCAAATAAAATACAAGTGAATGAATTTGTTTCATAGATCTCATTGGTTTTGTTTCCACATTACACATTCAATGACCAAAATGAAAACACTCTAGAAAAATGTTCCATCCCTTGAAAGCTTCATAAATGTACTAACCTAGTAGGCAAATACAGGCCAGTTTTAAAACTTCCAAATATCTGGACCTGGGGAAAAAAAAGATAGCAAGGCATCAGTCAATCAAGTACCAATCTACAGAGAAAAAAATGTGGAGCTTTGCTGCCCTCTACTGGTATTTTTTTTAATATTACAAGAGCATTTTTTCCTAACATACTTCATAAAGCAGGAATCCTGTGTCTCATAGGTTGACATTCAGAATATAGCATTTTTTATCAGGTTAAAATATAAAATAGAGACTAAAATAGAAAACTTTAAAAATTAATATTCAGGCCTCTACTGTTTCTTTGTAATTCAGATATAATCACAAATCTTGTTTTTTGCTCTCCAAGCACAGGTGGTCTTACATATCACTAAATTAGGCTCAGGCTACTTCAGTGCAAAAGCAGCACAGCCCATGGCCAGCTCCACAGAGAACAACAGGGGCTTTCCTTGTAACATCACATGCAGTGCCATAAACTGGGACACATCCACCTCAACCCATGGAGGACAGTGGAACTCAGACAGAGATGTGAGGCACATAACTGCAACAAAGAACAAACGATGAGAAAAGTTCAGCCTCTGAGGTAAAATGGACCTGTGAACCTAACCTTGAGTTCTTCTCTTGGGAAAAAAAAAGGAGGTAAAATCACCCACCCCAGAAGGGTGAAAATGAATTTGGATAAGGGATGAGAGAGGCCATCCCCCTCAAGATGGAGCACATACTGCAGCACCTCGCAGCCACCCTGGTCTCTGCCCACTAGATGTCAGCAGTGCCTCCCAAGTCACCACAGTCAGAAATGTCTAGCCACTGTCACATGTCACCTCCAGCTGCTTTCCTGAGCAAAATCTGTCCAGTTGAGAGCCGGTTAGAATCACACAGGAGAATTGCAGCATATGGCAGTTGCACAATAAAGTGTCCTTCCCCTTTCCTTTCCCTACAGTGTCATATTTGAAACGTCTTTTGTGAATTAGATAAAAACCATCCCAGCTTCTCCTACCTCCCTGGCTTCTCCTACATTGTTCCAGGAGAGTTTTTAAAAGAAGCTACTGGACACAAAATAACAGATTCTAAAATAATGTATTCTTTGAATGCACAAAACTGTAGAACAGAGCCTCAAAGGAGCCCTAATAACTGAAATATTAACTTAGTACCAATAACAAAACCCCCAAATAAGCAAAGAAATCCTGGGCAAACATTTTGTCTGGGGCTGGCCAGTCAGAGGAAAAACAAGTGTGAAGACAGAGGGAGAGTGGGTGTGGTGGTGCACACCTGTAATACCAGCACTCTGGGAGGCTGAGGCAGGAGGATACTTAAGTTTTGTTTTTGTTTTTTTTTGTGCCAGGGATCGAACTCGGGTCCTTGTGCTTGCAAGGCAGGCGGCAGAACCACTGAGCTAAATCCCCAGCCCCAGGAAGATAGTTAAGTTTGAATCCAGCCTCTGCAACTGAGTGAGACCCTGTCTTAAAAAATAAAAAGGGGTGGGGATGTACCTCAGTGAGGAGGTTAAATCCCCAGTACCACAAAAGAGGGGATGGGACAGGGAAGACTTATGCCTGCATTTGCCCAGGAAAATGACAAAAGACATGACTTTTTTTTTTGGTACTGGGGATTGAACTTGGGTCCTTGTGCTTGCACAGCAGGTGGCAAAACCACTGAGCTAAATCCCAGGCCCCTACATGACATTTTTGTTTAGCTAAATGTGGTGGTTGGAATAAAATAGTGAGGAGAGGTTGATAACTACATCCAGTGAACAGACAACTATAGTAAGGTTTGATTTGTCTGTCTTCTCTTTATTCCAGTGATTCCTAAATTTAGCTCGTCTTTATAGTAGTTGCTATTCAGCACTGAGAAGGAAAAAAAAAAGGCTTAAGGCATCTGAGCCAATGAAAATAATCACCAAGTTCCAAATTCTAAAAGCTGCAGAAAAATTATCTGCCTTCAAGATTTAATTAGGCTGGGAGTGGTGGCACACGCCTGTGATCCCAGCACTCTGGAGGCTGAGACAGGAGGATAACTGTGAGTTCGAAGCTACCCTGGGCTACATAGTCAATTCGAGGCCACCCTGCACTACATCATGAGACTCTGTCTCAAAAAATCAAAAACAAAACAAAAGATTTAACTAGACCCTAACTCTACAGAAGCATTCCCTGCACACAGGTGTCTGTATGAGACACCACCAGGTCAGCCTCCATCCCATACCCATGGACAAGACCTCATCCTAAGCCCCAGCCACTGGGGCAGGGACTCACGTCAGCGCTGGGCCACAGCTCCTTAATCACACTCTCGATCCTGCTCACCACCTCCATCCGCATCTTCTCCTCCTCAGGCCTTGGAGACATATATTCATAAAAATCACTGATTTCTTCATGCAGACTAAAGACAAAAGCAGAAAAGTGAATATGAGCAGGGCCAATCTAATGAGAAATCACTTTCTTAAGTAATCTTCTCTAATTAAGACTTACAAGATAATTCAGCTTATGACCTTATATTTATAGATTTTACCTCAATTTTAATGTTAGAACTCAAGCAAAGCTAAAATGGGAATGTACAAGATTAATCAAAAAAGCCACAATAATTAAATAAAATAAGAAATTCCCTGTGTGGAGCACTTTCTGGCTGCTGGTGATTTTTAAAAAAGAAAATAAAAACATGCAGGCCCTGGTCTCTGCCTTTACACTTAAGATCCAGTAGGCACAAAACAAGAAGACACTGAACACAGGGGACATATGCAATCTTCCTGTTGGTGGGCACCAGCCCTCCTGCCTCCCTGCAATCCATTTCTCACAGGGAGAAAAATAGTTATGTCTTTCACAGCACTTGCTTAATCAATTGTCAAGTGAACACGTCAGCCAGGGAACATCTGGAATGTGTAGAAAGAATGGCTGGCAGACAAGGGCTCCAGGAGGAGCTCACAACTCCCAGAGACCAAGAAGTATAGTGGGCTACGGTGGGCTACGGTGGTGGATGATGAAAGATGCCTCTGGAGTGGATGGCAGGATGTGGGCATAGGAGGCTTTGAAGGACAAGCTAAGAAGCCCAGGCTGGCTGGGGCTAGGGAAGAACTCAATGGTAAAGAGCTTGCCCAGCATGCCTGTGACTGTGGGTTCAATCCCCAGCAACACAGAGACACATACAGACACACACACACACACACACAAGGATAGTTAGTTCAGTTCAGTTCAGACTTTCCCCTGTAGCAATAGAGAGCTAACTTTCTGAGGGTGGAAGGAGAGACTGACTGCAGAAACACAACATTTGACAATTAAACTGGCAATTGTGCAAACCTATGATTGGGTAAAGGGCCCCAAATGGGTGCAGGGAACAGATTACAAATGAATGATTGTTGGTCTGATGTGGCAGGAGAGCAAGGGGCTCTAGAAACATCCCAGATGACAGACATATGGCCAGGCTTTGGGAGAGATGGCAGAAGTGAAAAATGGGGGACCAAGGAAAGTACTGGCCAGGAAACAGGACAAATGGGCTGCTAATGAGCTGAATAAAACAAATGCTGTGGGGCAGAAGGGGATGGTGGCAGCATCCCTACAAAGTCCTGAGACTGTGGAGGGCTTTCTGTGGAAAAGCTTCCCTTGAGTGCACCTCCTGACCACCTGTGAGGTTGGCTACAGGAGAGGAGGGAGAAGCGGGTCAGAGCAGTCACACCACCACCCGGCTCAAGAGAAGGAAGCTAGAAGCACTGAGAAAACAAAAATGATTTTGAGGAAGGAAAAAAGATCTGTGTCCCAACCTCCACTGGATAGAACTTTTGCTACATGGAATGCTGATGCCTTTTAAAATATGACTGATTAAGTAATCAATAGTTTCTGTGCTTGTTTTGATGTTTTGTCTTTAGAGTCAAAAAACTTGAGGGCAAATGTGTTCCCTTGGCCAAGTGACTATGGCTCTTGGTGCTCTTGGCTTCTGTGTGCTCAGGTAATACACAGGACTGGCAAGCAGGACCCTGCCTATTTGCCATGCAATACTGCAAAGATCTGGATTTTAAACTCCACAGAGTTCTGAGGGTGACTCCAGAAAGATCACAGCAGAGTCTGGTGTTTACTTGGTGTGCTTCTGGACACCTTAGGGTCTTTAATTTCTAGAGTTTGGGTTTGTTTTATTTCAAAGGTTCCCAAGTTTTACTGTATGCTCTAAAGTTATCCCCCTTTAGCTTCTTAAAGACAATACCTAAAAGAAAAGGGCTTCAAGAGTATATAGCTTGTGGGCCGGGGATTTAGCTCAGTGGTTTTGCTGCCTGCTGCACAAGCGCAAGGACCTGAGTTCAATCCCTGGTACCAAAAAAAAAAAAAGAGTATATAGCTTGTGTTACTCTCCAGCACAGTCTGGCAGCAAGAATGGGGACCACAAACAGCAAACCATACAGGATGCTTCTCACCTCACTGGATAGGATAATCTGCTATGATCAGTTTATTTGTAGTTCTAAATCAGATTTCCAAAAATATTTGTATTCTAACCAATTGAAAAAAAAATCCATTGAAGTTGACTATATCTACTCTACAAAGGGCCCCTCACACATTTTCTTTTCTTTTTCTTTTTTTTGGTACCGGGGATCAAAATCAAGACCATGCGCTTGTGAGGCAGGCACAGTGCCACTGAGCTAAATCCCCAGTCACACATTTTCTAATTCAAATATAGGCCCCCCCCCAAAAAAAGTTACCCCAACTCTAAGTTAATGTTCATAAGAAAATGAATGACAATCCAGTTTCTAAACATTATAGAGTGCACACGTTCAGACCTTAGGAAGAAATGGGCCTGTAAAGCACAATCCCTGTCCTAGGTAATTTCCATCCAGCAATGAAAAGAAAAGCCACCTAAAGTTGTTTGTGGAGGATGCAACATGTACATCCTGCACTGTTCCACCACAAGCAGGTTTCCGGGGAAAGCAGAGATTTTTCCAGGACCACCACTGCCTAGAAAGAAAGGGACTGCTTGCAGGATCCTAAAGTCCCTGTCACTGTCTGTGTAAATAAAGTCCAATATAAAAGGGGTTTCTGAACTTGATGAAAAGTTACAGAACAATCTAAAATTTTCTTTCAGTGCTGGGATTCTAGGCTTCCTATTAGCATATTAATTTGGAGAGAAATTATTAAAGCTTTTACAATAAACTCTTCAAGCAGAACTACCCTCAATATACAATAATATTCCATGGAACTATCATCTTTTATTAGTGTATGTTTGCCATACCAGAAGAGGGGACAGAGGAACAAGGGAAAGAGCAGGATTATTAAAGCAAAAAACATATGTAAACAGTAAGAACAAGAGGCCCCACTTCAGGTCTGCCATGATCTTCCTACACCAAGCACAAACCTCTCTATCTCCAAGTAGGTAACTAGCCACATGTAAAACATTAACAAGTAAGTACAAAATCTTGGCACACTGAAGTGATCAATTTTCAGTACAGATTTTTAAATACTCTGAGGGGCTTCATGGATTGAGCAGGTTTACTGCTGTGTAATTTGCTTCATAAATTTAAATCTGTCTTTGTGTGTGGCACACGTCTGAGTGCCAAGATGACTCAACAGAAGGAGACCAGAGGCATTCTGTGAGGAGCTTCCGTGTGCTGATATACCTTTATGCCCGACAGCATCCAACCCTGCAGAGAAAACTTCAGTGTATCCATGTTTGTTCCAAAACTCAGTGAGACTCATTACTAAGTACTGCTCAACATCATATATGGAGCCTTAGTTTCTTGTATGTGTTAAGTTGCAAATCACAGCTCTTCTATGATCTGAAGTCATGCATGACCAAAATACTATGCTGTGAAGTTGTGAAATTTATACTGGTCTTTGTCCCCCTTTCCTGGTACACAACTCCTAAAATCCTTGGACTCTCCAAAGTGGTCAGGACCTTTTTCCATGCTAATGAGTTGATTGAGGGCTGGCAGCCCCTCCTCAGCTACAGGATGGGGACTGGACTAGAGCTTAGAGCACATTATCAATGGCCAGTAGTTTACCCAATCAGGCCTATGTAATAAAGCCTCTAAAAAACCCCCAAGAGCTTCAGGACGAGGGACCGGCTGGGGGCCTCCAGGAAGGAAACCAAGCCCTTACTGGCCCAGAGGGTAGTGCATCCAACCCCACAGGGCAGAAAAGCTCCTGCCCTGCCCAGTGCCAGACCTTGCCCTATCTCTTTATCTGACTGTTCATTTGTATCCTTTAAAAATCCTTAATAGGGCCGGGGATTTAGCTCAGTGGTTCCGTTGCTTGCCTTGCAAGTGCAAGGACCCAAGTTCGATCCCTGGTACCAAAAAAGAAGAATCCTTTGTAAAATAAACTGATAAAGCTGAACTTGGTGGTGCACACCTATACTCCCAGCTACTCAAGAGGCTGAGGCAGAAGAAGCCCAAGTTTGAGGCCAGGCTGGGCAACTTAGTGAGACTCTGACTCAAAAGTTTTAAAAAGGACTGTGGATGTGGCTCAATGTGCTTGCCTAGTACACTTGTGGCCCTGGGTTTAGTCCCAGTACGGCTAAATAAATAAATACTAATAAATGCTAATAAATGTTTTCCTGAGTCCTATGAGCTGCTCTAGCAAATTAGCTGAATCTAAGGAGGAGATCACAGCAATCCTAATTTATAGCTGACTGCTTAGAGCATGGATTAAAAGACCACCTGGGGCCTGCAGTCAGCATGCAGAGTGGGGCTCAGTCCAGGACCCAGCCCTCCCTTTGGGATGTCACATTATCGCCAGGGAAGCAGCACTGGAAGTAGTTGAGTTAGAGGACACCCTGCTAGTGATTGCTTGGTTGGTGCATGTGCAAAAACACCCACACACGTGGTCACAGAGGCCAGTCTGGGCTATGAGAGCATAGGAGAAACAGTTTCTTTTCTCCTCCATTTGGATGTCAGTATTTTTTAAAAGGGAAAGTAAGCAAGAAAACACACTGTTCTCTGTTTACAAAAGAAAAGTAATATAAAAGTAATATGATGAAACAAGTACCCCTAAATAACCTGAGAGACAGAGACAGAGAGACAGAAACAGAGAGACAGAAACAGAGTAAATTAATTTGCTGGTAAAGAATTTATATTATTCTCAAAATTAATAACACAAAAAATTTAATGTAACAAGGTGTCCAAAAAATAATTTCCATGTTTAAAAAAAAAAAACAACTCACAGTTATATAAGTCAAGCAGAATCTTAGGAGAAAAAATCAGTTTTGTTTTGAGTAAAGTTCTATCACAGATGGAAAAATGCTGGCCTTCTAAAATTATACTGAATTTTACAGTGCTCCTCATGGAGTAGAGAGGAAGTAAGGACATGGCCCTCAGAGGCTCAGTTTCTCCGGTATAAGAGGTGAGAACCCACTTCACACTCTCCCTAAGCAGCCCTGGGATGGGGTTGAGTTGCCAGGCACCCACAGAACCAGAGCTGAGGAGGAGGCCTTCCTTGGGTGACCCCACAGGCCCCTCTGCTCAGCAAGGTCCCGGAGGCTCATCTGAGCCTCTATTCTGGGGAAACAGGGAAGGCCCCTGCCTAGCCCACATGTCTGAGGCCCCTCCACATCAGGGTCAAACTTCCCTTTCCGCTACCAACTCCATGCTTCCAGGAAGGAACTGACAAAGTTCTATTCAGTAGCAGTCAGTCACAAGACACATGCCCCCACATTGTTTTCAAGGCCAATGATACCTAATTTTGAAAAGGATTTATGGAAAAGGCATTCACATAGTATGTGTGGGAGGATGAATTACTGCATTCCCTCCAGATGTGTTTGTATTAATAAATAACAAATGGTCAGGGATTTAGCTCAGTGGCACCACTGCCTGCCTCGCAAGCCCAAGGTCCTGAGTTCAATCCCTGGTACCAAAAACAAGTAACAAATAACATATAATTTTTAAAAATCTTCTCATGCTCCAGAAGTATTTCCACAAAGGAACCACGGTATCTGTACAAGGATGTTCACCATAACACTCATCATTTGGAATTCTAAAAACTTCAGATACAGCTGGGCATAGTGCTTCAGGCCTGTAATCCCAGCTACTTGGGAGGCTGAAGCAGGATGATCAGAAGTTCATAGCCAGCCTTGGCAACTTATCGAGACCTGTCTAAAACTGTTTTTTAAAAGACAAGGGGTATAGTTCAGTGGCAGAATAACCCTGTGTTCAACCCCAAGTTTCACTCACACAAAACAAATAACACAGCATCAATGTCCATCAATAGGATCCAATTAAATAATCCCAGGAAAACTTACTGACTTTCCCCTCATCACCAATAATCCTTGGAAAAGAATGAAGTAAAATTCCATGAGCCAATAAAGACCTAAAAGATGTTAAATTTATTTAAAAACAAAAAAACACAAATAACCATTTTTGCCTGACCCCTTGTATGCATTAAAAATACACAGAGAAACACAGGGCTTCCTGTGATTTCCAGGCTATGTTCTTACACTGACTGTACAGAAAGTGGAGGGAGAAGAAACCTCCTCCATCTACACCTCGACCCAGACCTGGCAACTTGTCTGTATCATGCGTGCAGAGATAAGGAGTGGGGTGGGGAGGAAAAAGAGACAGATGCAATATATTTCAGGGACAGGGATTTCTGCCTAGTGGAAGGTATTAGCTGGAGAGTTAGAAAGACTAACTTTTTACCTTTCTGTACCGTTATGTGCATGAAAACATTAAAAAAAAACAAAACAACACCAGCATATATTTGTCTGTTTTTCAAACAAGGATTACTGTCTGCTTGGTGAAATTACAACCATAAGATCTGTTGGCTTTTTTAGTTTCCCAAGTGAAAAATAGGAGTGTGTGCGCATGTGTGGACTCAGGTATGTGTGTATTCTTGACTATTCATGCACAGAAAGAGGTATAAAGATTCTAACAGTGATTAAATTCAGTGATTTGGGAGGGGAAAGATGTACTTTTAAAATATATATACATTTATATAGTCCACTTTTAAAAATGTTAATGACTACTGCGTATTTTAAAAACTAGAAATTTATAATACAAAATATTCATTAAAGAAAGCTAATGGTTTAAGGAGAAATATTTAGTTTAATAATGTAGCCATGCAAAAGGTTACACAATTCACAAGCAGTGGGGGCCCAAGCAGTGCAGAAGGGAATCAGTGGCCAGCCTGTGCGCACCATGGATCCCAACCTCAGGCACAGAAGTGGACATAGACACTACATTTGGAGAAGTTACTGTACATCTAATGTAGTTATGCACAGTTAAGTTTCTCCTGGTATCTGATTCAAATTTTCCAGAAATTTATATACTGAAGTGTGTGTGAACATGCAAAGCAAATTTCTGGAGGAATATACAGAAATTGCTGGCAGGTCTTTCCCCTGGGGTGGGACTGAGGGTTGAGGCAGCAGATCGCACCTTTTGTAATATCTAGTTTTTCTCAATGCATTCAGGCACCAAGAGATATAAGTAACTCAAACCCTAGAGCAATCTCAGGGTAATTTGAATGACATCTTCAAGAGGCTCTAATTCAAATTTACAAAGAAACAGTCACACACACATCCAGCTCCTGTACTTAACTACCAGCCAGACATGTCTCTTGAGCTGTCACCTCAAACCCAGCAAGAATGAAACAGAATTCCTGTCTTTCTCCCAATCCCATTCCTGCTCCTTGTACTTTCCTAAATGGATATTTCAGAGTATTCCCTGGTTCACCCTCATTTTTCTCTCTGGTTATATTCAAAGTCAAAATGAAAACTAAAACCAAAACCAAAGGCTTTCAAATCAGCTCTAACCCACATCTCGGCCACTCCCATACCTACCCTCCTGTGCCCAGTCCTTCTCCCGCTCTGGAGTACACTGCATGCTGTTCCCTTTCCTCCACTCACTATGTGCACTGCACCCCTCTTCCCCCAGTGCAAAACGCCACAAGAAAAGCCCCTCACAGGCAGGCCCATGGTTCTTACTATCCACACTCAGATGCCCCTCTTCTGTGAAACCAGGGGCAGAATGATGTTAGAGCCTCCTCAAAGCTCCTGGTGCTTAAGGGCCTCTTTACGGAGCTGTCAGCCCCTCCAGATCTCACCTGTGGGGAAGTGACCCTCCATGCACAGGCCAGATGGCCACAAAATGACCTTCCTTAAAATGAGCTCTGCCAAGAGAATGGATGCACTGCGGGGGTGGGGGGTGGGGGGGTGGACCAGAAGAGAGGATAATTTGGCCCAAGAACCACTGATGTCCTTTCCTTTATAACTAAAGAGAGAACCTACTTCTTAGAACGCAGCCTTAGGAAACATGTCTGCACATGATTAAAGCAAGCTCCAGGAAAATACCCACTGTAAGTATGTGATTTTTTTAAAAAAGCCAAGACTTAGAAGTATTTCAAGAATGGAATACTAAAGTCTGAATGACGTGCCTGATTCTGTAAGTACTGATAAGAATACCAGGTCACTTGACAAAAGCCATGCCTAACTAAATAGGAAGATGCCCAGTACCAACGCTGAAAAGAAAAAGCCCTCCCCTTCTTGTACTTGTGGACAAGAAATTTACAGCTGCAATAATTCTCACAATCCCCTCTAAGATTAAAAAGGGGAGGGGGACAAAACACAAATGATGATTTAAAAGGAAAGAGTGAGCCCACAGCTCTTGCTTTCATGAATGCAGCAGGAATTTAAAAAGGGTTATTCATCGCCAAGCAATGTCACATTTCTGTTAACCCCTCCCTGCACAGGACGCTGGAATAAAAGGGCAGAGAAGCGATGGAGACTTGTCTGTCTTAGACTACAAAGCTTATAGATTTTTTCTTCTAAGAGGTCCTCGTTCCTGCTTTCCTGGAGAGCGCATTCCTTCTAAATGCCATCACAGGTAGCTCTCCATTTCTAGACCACAGTTTTTCAGGACAATGGTTCAGGGAGAGTTTTTTAGTGATTTCCCCTCGTCTCTTTCCCCTTAAAAAGAGAGACAATGAAAACCTGGGTGACTTCTTCCACTCAGGCCATTTTTATCACCCAAACTTACCATTACTTCCAATCAGTTACAGTATGTATAAGGTAGAAGGAGAAAGGAAAAGAATATTTCTACTCTATAATTCTTTCCTCTTCCAGGAAAAATTCTGGATCTCCCCACCGCTTTGAGTAGACCTAACCAAATTTGGGTGAAGATAGGAAGCCTATGCTGGGCATGGTGGTGCACACCTATAATCCAAGCACGCAGAAGGCTGAGGCAGGAGGATCACTCTGTGAGTTCAAGGCCAGCCTGAACTACATAGCAAGACCCTATCTCAAAAAAACCCAAAAGTTAGCCTACAGAATGGTGGATAGTATCCTCCACCTATGGTCAAATATCTTGAGGGGAGGGAAAGCTTAGTTAATAAATGTATTCCTCAAATGGAAGGTTTTCAAATATTGTGGAATGGAGAAGGGCATGTTGATCCATTCCTATAATCCAGAATTCTGGGAGGCTGAGATAGGAGGATCCCTAATTTAAGCCCAACCTGGGCAACCTGGCAACTTAGCAAGACACTGTCTCAAATTAAAAAACAAAAAAGGCTGGGGATAGTGAGTGAAGGCCCTGGGTTCAATCCCCAGTACTGCAAATAAATAAACAAACAACAAAGTAAGTAAAATTGTTAAGTGGAAAAAACTCCTACATGAATAAATGAAGCTGTATCTAGTTACCAGGTCAAAATACCAATAAGAAATAGTTCAACCTACAGACTTGCTATAATGAAATCTGACATATTTAACTCACACAATTCTATTGCCACTTTTTAGTTCTCTTTGGTGGAAAGGCTGGTGTTTAAGAACAGACACTTCTCAGTAAGCAGAGACAAGCTTGTGTCACACCTTCCCCATGTCAGAGTACTGGTAAAGAAGCATAGGGACAAAGCAGGGGTCCTCACTTCCAAGAAGCCCTTCACAGGACAGTCACAATGTCCAGGGTTTACTGTCTACTTAGCACATAGTATACCTCCAAGAAATATCAGCTCTCGCTAATAATTAACAAATATTTAATTACAAAAGATAAAGAATGCCAGGGATTTAGCTCAGTGGTTCTGCCGGCTGCTCTGCAAGCGCAAGGACCCGAGTTCAATCTCCGGTACCGGAAAAAAAAAAAAAAAAAGATGAAGACAAAACAGTGCAGGTAAGAATACATATAGGTCTAACCCAGTCATCAGGACATCAGTCTCAATTTCTGCTTTCAAGTCTGCCTTTTCTATGTGTTTCAAAAGGCCTTCTAAACCATGAGACCAAAAAACATCTGCCTATCAAGAGAATGAGAAAACAAACCATGTACTGGGGGAAAATATTCACCAACCTCTCACTGTTGAGCACTTCAGTTCCTTCTAATTTTTCACTGTCACGTGCTTATATCTGTACTTTACTCTAACTTTTCTCTAATAATAAATTCTTAAGACTAGTATCTGAAATACATCTAGAATTTCTTAAAATTCAACAATAAAGAGGCCAGGCCTGGTGGTACACACCTGTAATCTTAGCATTCAGGAGGCTGAGGCAGGGGGATTGCCATGAGTTTGAGGCCAATCTGGGCTACATAGTGAGTTCAAGTCCAGTCTGAACTATACAGTTAGAACCTATCTCAAAAAAAAGATGCCAAATAAGTATATTAAAAAGATCTTGGGCCGGGGATTTAGCTCAGTGGTTCCACTGCCTACCTCGCAAGCACAAGGTCCTGAGTTTGATCGCCGGTACCAAAAAAAAAAAAAAGAAAAAAAAAAAAGATCTTTACTATCATAAATCATTAGAGAATTGCAAATTAAAATGATACCACTATAAGAGTGGCCAAAACTCACCAGGCATGGTGGCCTACATCTGTAATCCCAGCACTCTAAGAGGCTGAGGCAGGAGGATCACAAGTTGGAGCCCAGACTAGGCAATTTAACTACTTAATGAGACCCTGTCTCAAAATAAATAAAATTAAAAAATTTTAAATTAAAAAGGCTGAAATGTAGCTCTATATAAAGGCCTTTGGTTCAATCCCTAGTACTTAGTAACACACAACACACACACACACACACACACGCACAAAAGTGGTCAAAATCCGAAACAATGACAATACAAAATGTTGGGGAACATTTAGAATAATAAGAAATCTTATTTTCTGCTGGTAGGGATGCAAAATGGTACAGCCACACTACAAGACAGTTTGGCAGTTTCTTACATAATTAAACATATGGGCTGGGGATATGCTTAGTGAAACAGCAGCTACCTGGCACACTTTTAAGGCCCTGGGTTCAATTCCTAGCATCACCAACAAAACACCTGCTGTAACCCCCCCCCCATCTAAATATACTCTTACTATACAATCCAGCAATCATGTTCCCTGGTATTTACCCAGGAGCTAACAACACACCCTCATAAAAACTTGCATATGGATAGTTATAACAGTTTTATGCATAACTGTCAAAACTTTAAAGTAACCAAGAATTACTTCAGGTGAATTAAGCACACTGGTACATCCATACAATGGAGTATTATTCAACACTAACAAGAAATGAGCTATCAAGCCAGGAATCTTACAATGCATGCTGTTAAGTGGATGAAGCCAAGCTGAAAAAGCTACACACTGCATTCCAACTATATGACATTGTGGAAAAGGCAAAACTGTAGAGACAATAGAGTCAGTGTTTGCCAGGGTTTGGGAGGCAGAGAACAGATAATTTTTAGGGCAGTGAAATTTTATCAAAACTCATACAATGTACAACATTAAAGAGTGAACGCAGATGTGAACCACAGACCATTTGATAATTATGCGTCAATGTAGACTCATTAATTTTAACAAATGTACCTCTCTGGTGCAAGATATCCAAAGTAGAAAAGCCTCTGTGTATGTGGAGGGGTGGAGGCACATGGGAAATCTCTGTACCTTCCACTCAAGCTTTACCATGAACCTAAACTGCTCTAACATATAAAGTGTAAGAAATTTAAAAACCTGACTGTATTTTCTTCTCATTATTTACTTATTTTTTTTTCCCAGTTTAACTGTCACTTTTTCATCCGGTATTTAACCAAATATAGTAAAGGGCAGGGGGTATATGTAATGGTTTCCTCTCATCCATGGGAGACTCACTCGAAGACCCTCAATAGATGTCTGAAACTATGGATAATACTCACTCATGTTTTTTCCCATACATACATGGCTATGAAAATATTTAATTTACAAATTAAGCAGAGTAAGAACTTAAAACAATATAGAATTATAATAAAATATTGTAGCCAGGCGTGGTGGTGCATGCCTGTAATCCTAGCACTCAGAAGGCTGAGGCAGAAGGATTGCTGCGAGTTCAAGGCCAGCCTGTGCTACATAGTGAGTTCAAAGCCAGCCTGAACTACAACGTGAGACCCTGTCTCAAAAAGCCAAAAAATAAATAAATAATATTATAATAAAAAATGTGAATATGGTGTCTCTCTCTACCACTCTCGAGATATCTTACCACACTTTGATCTTTTCACTTAAAGAATGTCCTTTACAGTTTCTTTGGCATATCCAAATCGCCAGCATCACTCCTCTTGTACTCTATGGCCATGATTAAGTAAAATAAGGGTTACTTGAACATAAGCACTGCAGTTCTGAAACCCAGACAATGGGTCAGCTACAATGGGGGCAGTGTCTACAGCATGGAGATCTGGACAAAGGGGTGCTTCAAGTTCCGCTGGGCCAGTGCATACAGTGCATCCTGCTATACCGAGCCACATGTACTTTAAAACTTACAAGTCTAGAATTTTCCATTTAATATTTTCAGATCTCAGTTGACTGTGGGAAATGAAACCATAGATAAGAGGAGACTACTATAATTTTCTTCCCCTACATAGTTAAACAAGTGTCCAGCACTCTTTGGTGAATATCCCATCCTATTCTCAGCGACCAAACACACTGGCTGCTCAGGCAGCCTGTGCCCTGTACCTACGATTCTACCACTGAACTGCTTTCCTGGGGAACAGCTCTTGCCCTACTGTTCCCTGTGCTCCTGGTGAGGCTGTATGACAGAGCCAGCTGGTGGCTCCGGACAGGAGCAGACATGGGTGGCCCCCCGACATGATCATGGGCCAGGCACGGGCTTCTGCTTGCTGCTAAGGAAAGTCACCTTCTTCTCTGACCTGGAGGTATAAAAATAGAAGCCTAGAAGAATCAACAACCATGCCTCTTTTTCCTCTCACTGCACAAAAGCAGCTATCAGCAGAAAGAGGGAGAGCGCGGGCATGTGCGCCTCCTCTGGAGTCCCCGAGCAGGCACCACCCTTGCCTGACCAGACTCCACCGCCCTGGTTTGGTTTCTTTCCCTTACACCTGAAAGCTTCCTGACTCACACCCAGAGTCTTTGATTCACAGAAACTCACACATCAATGGCTCAAGCTTTTCAGGTTTACGACTATTTCTATCTATTCTAGGGCTCAAATTACACTTTAGCATTCATATAAATCTACACATAGTTTATAGTACAAAACCAATTGTTGCCCAACTCACCTTTAGTTTTCGTAATGTTCTTGGCTATGTGCCTATTTACTATTCCTGATGTGCTACAGAATAATTTTAACAAAAGTTCAGTTGAGATTTTTATCTGAATCACATTAATTAACAAAATAATGAGGTGGTCTGACATCATTTTTTATGTCACTGTTTGAAAAGATTTTTATTTTCCTCACCTGTCTAGATTTGTTCTAAATTATTTTGGGGTTTTGATGCTCTAGTAAGTCAAATCCTTTTTTGTTCTTTAACGTATATTGATTACATTGACTGTGACATAGAAATACTAATAGTGACCTTTTTTTTTGGTACTGGGGATTGAACTTGAGTCCTTGTGCTTGCGAGGCCGGTGGCAGAACCACTGAGCTAAATCCCCTGCCCAACAGTAACTTTTATATACAGCACTTGTTTTACAGGTAACCAATTTTCTTGCTCTACCACAGTGGCTAGAATCACTAAGATAAGGGCAAATAATACTGGTGAGTGCAAATTTTTCTTATTCCTAGTTTAAGGATGATGTCGTTAGTGTTTCACATCACGTGTGTCGGTTAAAAGTGCTGCTCTTATCAGGCCGAGGAACTATGTACATATTTCTAGTTTATTCAAAGTGAGCCCCCCGATACTGGGAATTGAACCCAGAGCTTTTACACTGAGCTATATCCCCTGCCTTTGTTGTGATCCTCCTGCCTCAGCTTCCCAGGGTGCTGAGATTATAGAAGTGCAGGCCGGGGATTTAGCTCAGTGGTTTTGCCGCCTGCTGTGCAAGCACAAGGACCCGAGTTCGATCCCCGGTACCAAAAAAAAAGAAGTGTACATCACACTGGCTAAAGTTGCACTCTATTACAGACATTGTTCATTTAAGAGTTCACATAATAGCTATTTTCAACAAGCATCTGTTATAAACCAAAATGCTAGCTTCTTCCCTTGATTATAAAGAAACTGGGGCTGGGGATTTAGCTCAGTGGCACTGTGCTTGTCTCACAAGGGCAAGGTCCTGAGTTCAATCCCTAGTACAAATAAATTTAAAAAGAAACTAAAAGCCACATCTCTAAATAGGTGGTTTCCTGCAAAACAAATCTCACAAGCCATTAATATTATAACAAAAATGTTTAAAGTCAAAGAGAAACCTACTACCCTAATCAACTTTTTTGGGGGTAACATGCCTAATAGCAAACAAAACAAAATAAATACATCTAATAATTTCACTAAGCAACCCAACAGATCACAGGAAGAGATTTTCTGGATATGGACAAGATTTTAAAACACTTAAGATAGGCCAGGGATGTAGCTCAGCGGCACAGCACCTCCCTGGCAAGCGTAAGGCCCTGAGTTTGATTCCTGGTACCAAACAAAAAAAAAAAACCTGAAGATTTTCTATAATTCTGTGATTATAAAAATTATCTGAATTGTGTACTGCCTCATCTGTTAAATCTCTCAAACCAAATTTATCCTAGATACGTATGTCTCATTTTCCACCTAACTTGTCTTAAAATCTGCTGTCTATAGAAGTCATCAACGGGCACATTTTGTAAGATATACTATGTGAAGTTCTACACAAACTATTTCTATTTCTTCCACTCCACAGACCTGGGATGATTACTATTCCAAGAGGATTTCTACTGTGTCTATATAAGCAACATAGCACTTTTATCAAAATAATGCTTGTTCGCCAACCTTATAAATACTGCCATTATAGTTATTCTTATTTCTGAAAATAAGGTAAGATTCTTAAGACCTACGGCAAGGTTAGGTAAAAAGAATTAGGGAGCTTAGCAAACTTTTTTTTTTGGTACTGGGGATCAAACTCAGGACCTTGCACTTGTGAGGCAGGTGGGGCGCCACTGAGTTAAATCCCTGGCCCCAAGCTTAGCAAATTTTTTTTTAAGCCTAGCAAATTTTAAGATATCTATGTATATTTTAATACATACATATACACACACAGTTTTTAAATTTCAGATATCTATAAATAAAAGTCAAAGAGGCCTCAAGAAGGTTAAAAAAAAAAGTCAAAGAAAATGTTTAAGTAAAAAATACATTAGTTGAAGCTATGTAATCATAATGTTTATGAACTTAGCACACTGTTTAACTTACAGTATTTTTTTTTCAAATATATCAAGATGGTCTATATTTTAACAGGGACTTTCATAGTCTTCGTAGAGAATATTAATGAATACATGACATGTAAATGTTTCTTTATTCAAAACCATTTACTATTTGCTATTTTGTCCTTTCTATTGCTCTTCTTACTGTTTTCAATAATTTTACATAGAAGTTTTGCAGCTCATTAAAAATGTCCATTATATAAAGGTATCTAATTGTTATACACTACAGGTATCCGTTCAAATAATAAAAGATTGGGCTGGGGATTTAGCTCAGTGGTTCTGCCGCCTGCCTCACAAGCACAAGGTCCCAAGTTTGATCCCCGGTACCAAAAGAGAAAAAAAAAAATAATAAAGGATTTTTTAAATTATGTATTTTTATTAGTACATATTTGTAGTATATAATGATTACATTCATCATGGGGAGTTTTTCCATTTGTGTAACACATCGTAATTCTCTTTTTGTCCCTTCCCCTCCCATCTCTCCCTGTTCCCTCCAACTCTAGATCCTCTTCCCATTTGAAAATGCTCTATTTTCATTTTATTTGGTTTTCTCTTTTTCTTTTAATCCTTATTTTTCTTCCTTCCCTCTCACGCTCATCTCTTGCTCCTCTTCCCATTTGAAAAAAATCTCCCACTTCCTATTATCTAACCTTTATTTTGCTCTTTATTTACATTTTGGGTTTCTCATATAAGAGAAATTGTGTGCTATTTAAAATACAGTCTTAGAAAACACTGTGAACATTGATTTTTAAGAAATCCTGTAATTACTTCATTTGGTTTTACTAATAGAAAATAATCTAAGTATCATAAAACTTTCCTTTCTACATCCTGAGATTTTAATGAGAAAAACACGCTATACTGGAGTTGGGGATCTAGCTCAGTGGTAGAACACTTGCCTAGCATGAGTGAGGTCCTGAGTTCAATCCCTAGGATCACAAAACAAAGCAAAACTGCCCCACCCCCCCACAAGCCATCTTACTTTACTTCCCTTTTCTTTCATGACTCATGCACACACAGCTGTCCAGCATCACTGAGGGCAGCTTCAAGTCTGAATTTGGGCCTTGCCATCAGCTCATTGTTTTATCATTCTGACTTCTTCTGAGCCCCTCTTTCAGCTTCTATTCAACTTTATCTGGTCATTTAAGGACAATGAACTCACTGAGAACCTATGGGTTTCTCCAGAAGAATCTCTCTCAGAGTTCTGTGCTAGACTCCAACAGCTACACTGCTGTGACAAATGCCCTACACTCTACTTGGGCTTCCAAGGGGCCTCATCTGGACAAAGCATCTAACTTCTGGATAGTACTTCATGTTTTTCAAAGAGCTCTTACCTAGTCTCTGAGTCAAAGCAGTCATCATAATATAATGTAGATTAGGCAAAATTTCCAAGTAGAATTTTTTTATGGGGAATAATCCATTTCTCTAATACACAGAAAATTAAATGACAAGACCTGAAAACAAATCTCACTTGAACACAACCACTACTTAGAACCACCCTTCTTGGACTTCAGAATTCCAGTCTCTCTGGCCTTTGAACTGCAGGACTTAAACCAGCAGCACCATAGGTCAGTGGCAGCGAACCTACGGCACATGTGCCACAGTGTGCTGTTTGTATCATTGAAAACTCTAAAAGGTTTGCCATCCCTGCCATAGGTTATCAGGTCTCTGGTCTCAAACTAAGAGCTCTAAAACCTCCAAACTTGGACCGGAGGGTCTCCAGCCTGTAGACAGTCTGTTGTGGGGCTTTGTCAGCTTCCATGATCATAAAAGCCAATTCTAACAAATCCCCTCTAAATCACGTCTATCCATTTACCTATCCACTCATCTACCCACCCATCCAACCAAATCTGACTAGCACAAATTTTAGTACTGAGAATGGATTTGTTATAACAGATTCTGAAAATGCAGAAGCAGCCTTGGAACTGAGGAATGAGTAGAGGGTGGAAGAATGTGAAGATCAGGTTAGTAAATGGCACACATGCTGTGATGGGAAATGAAGGATAACTCTGGTGAGGGCTCAGAAGACAAGAGCTCTTGGTCTCTAGTCCCTCTCCCTTCTGTCATGTAAGGACACCATAAGAAGGCCCTCTCCAGGTATGGGCCCTTTCAGTTCAGACTCTCAGCCTCCAGAGCTGTAAGAAAGAAAGCTTCACTCTTTGTAAAATACCCAGTATCAGGTGTTCTGCTACAGTAACACAACAGACTGAGACACCAACTTTCCTCATTCTTTGTCCCTGTGCCTGTAGAAGAGAGACATTAGTGTTCCCTCTGCAGCTCCGCCAGGCACCAGCCTACTGCCTGGCATCTGATACACATTCAAGTCCCCACATGACCCTTAGGGTTCAGCCATGGCTCTTTAGAGTTCACACATCCATAGGGCAATGACAGAGTATGATAGTCCTATCGCTAAGACAGGTCCACCAAAATAGCAGTACCTTAGTATGCGGCAATCAGCCATCCTTATTGTCCTTTCAAACAAGTCTTTACTCCTTCTCCTCCTTACTACATTCCCACAAACACTTACAGAAAGTGATACGATGCTGTGACTGTTCCAGGCCTTGGTCCAATCACTCACTCTGTTACATCAGGTGCACATCCCGTCTGGAATCCCAGGATCTGCTATGCTAGGCTTGCCACTCTGCGTCATCAGCCTGACTCATTTAGCCCTTGGCCCTTTGCTGAAGCAAAAAGTTAACTCCAATGTGTTTCAACAAATAATCCAAATACCATACAGTCCCTTATCACTCCCATACCAGAGGCCAGCAAACAATACCTGAAAGGTCAAATCCAGCCAATTTTTATACAGCCTACAAGGTAAGGGTGCCTACACTTTTGAATGGTTAAAGGAAGTCAAAAGAAAAATTATACTGGGGACATATGAAAATTATACACAATTCAAATTACAGTGCACATAAATTATTTTATTGGAAAAGATCCTTATTAATTTACATATTGTCAACAGCTGCTTTTGCATGTTACAACAGCAAAGCCAAATAGAGGAACAGAGACAAGACCAAAGAAGCTTAATATGTTACTATCTTCACAGGAAAGTCTACTGACCCCTGCTTATGCATGGGTCCTATAACATATTCAAGAGTAACTTGATACTGTAAGCTGGGCATGGCGGCACACACCTGTAACTTCAGCACTCTAGGAGACTGAGTCAGGAGGATCTCAAGTTCAAGCTCAGCCTAAACAAAAATAAATTTAAAACAAATTTGTTTGTTTTTTGAGACAGGGTCTCGATGTGTAATTGAGGCTGGCCTTGAACTCATGGTGATCCTCCTGCCTCAGCCTCTCGAGTACTGGGATTACAGGCATGTGCCACCATGCCCAGCTCAAAATAAGTAATTTTTAAAAGGGTTGGAGATGTAGCACAATACTATCCCCCTCAAAAAAAGAGTAACTTGATACATCAAGTCTAGTCTACTTGTCTACATTGCCATGTATATTATTTGGAAATTGAGAAAGTTATAGAAGAGATTTTTTATTTTTTGTGGTTCCAGGGATTGAACCCAGGGCCTCGTGCATGCTAGGCAAGCGCTGTACCACTCAGCTACATCCTTGGTAGTATAACAACAAATGTCTCCTTAACATCCCATCCCAGTTCCTCACATTTCCATCCTAGTTCATATCAAAGGATTAAGAAAGTCATACTTATTATTGGTATTTTTAAAGGCTCGGTGTTAACTGCTAAGTGTTTAGTCGTACATTTAAAATTTAAATATATTTTAAAAGTAGTCATTAGGATGGCTATTTTAAAAAGCAGAAATTAATAAGCATTGGCAAGGACATGGCAAAACTAGAATTCTTGCACACTGCTGATGGGAATGTAAAATGGCTCAGTCACTGTGGAAATAGTGTGTAAGTTCCCCAAAAGAAAGACAGAGAATTACCATATGATACGATCTTGCAAGTCTACATCTGGGTACATACATACTTAAAAGAACTGAAAGCAGAATTCAAACAGATCCTTGTACACACATATTCACAGCAATCTAAAAGTGGAGGGACTTATAGAAAAACAAAATGTGACGTACAAACACAGCCAGGAGCAGGAGTGCACTTCTGTAATCCCAGCTACTACCTGGGAGGTTAAGGAAAAAGAATTAGAAGTTCAAGGCCAACATGGGCAATTTTGAAGTTTCAAAGTTTTAAAAAATTCTTTGAAACCTTTTTATTTTTATTGATACATATTTGTAATACATAATGATTAAATTCTTAGCAGGGAGTTGGTACATGTACACAACAAATCTTAATTCTTTGTTCATCCCTTTTCCCATATATATATATTTTGTGTATTAGTACATGTGTGAAAGGGCTGGGGATGTAACTCAGTGGTGGGGCATTCGTAAAGTCCAAATTCAATCCTCATTACCAACATCCCCCAAAAGGAATATTATTCATCTGAAAAAAGGAAAGAAATTCTAACATATACTATTAGCATGGATGTGCCCTGAGGACATTATTTTAAGTAGAATAAGCTAGTCACAAAAGGACAAATATTGTTTGATTACATTGTAGTCAAATCTCTATTACAGACAGAATGTTCAATGGTGGCTGTCAGGAGCTGGGTAAAAGGGAAAATAGACAGTCTGTAGTTAATGGACAGAGTTGTTGATGGTAAAAATACAAAGTCCTGGAGATGGATGGCAGTGACAACAATGTGAATGTACTTAATGCCACCAAACTCTACATTTAGAAAATGGTTAAGATGGTAAATTTTATGTCATGTGTTTTATGACAACTTTTGTTGTTGTTGTTGTTGTTGTTTTTGGTTTTTTGAGGCAGGGTCTCCCTTTGTAGTTCAGGCTGGCCCTGAACTCACAATGTAGCCCAGGCTGGCCTCAAACTCAAAGCTATTCTCCTGCCTCAGCCTCCCAAGTGCTGGAATTACAGGTGTGTGCCACCAAACCTGGCTTATGGACAACTTTCTAAAATGTAGCTAACCAAAAAAATTGTCTTTAACAAAATGTGGTTATATTTATACAACAGATACAGAAAGGAATGAAGTACTGGTACATGCTATAACGTGGATAAACCTTGAAAACACTGTGCTAAGGACAAGAAGCTAGACAGGAGATCACATGTTGTATGATTCTATACACATGAAATATGCAGAATAGACAAATCCACAGAGACAGAAAGAACACTGACTGCCAGGGCAGGGGTAGGGTGTGGGGAATCGCTACTCAATGAATTTGGGTTTTCTACTGGGGATAAAATGTTCTGAAACTAGACAGTGGCCACGGTTGCACAATACTGTGACTGTACTTAATGCCACTGAATTGGTCACAGTGCCAAATTTTATGTTGCATATTTTACTACTATTAAAAAATATTTTAAAACTAATGTTATTTTTTTAAAGCCAGCTAACAGTTCCCTTAGATATCATGTTACTAATCAGCAGTGACATCAAGTCCTAACCTCAATCATAGCAGTATATCATCTGACATAATGCTCTTAGTTTCATGAAAAGAAATAAAACAAAAATCATTTGCTTAATAAATATGATTATCTGGGGCTGGGGATTTAGCTCAGTGGTTCCACCACGTGCTCTGCAAGCGCAAGGTCCCGAGTTCGATCCCCCGTACCAAAAAAACAAAAATAAATTTGATTATCTAGTTATTTCTTGACACAAATTTTAAAAAACACTATATGTTAACAGATATACTAGAATTAGATTGGGGCATTATTTCATACCATATATACAAAATAAACAATGGTTTGATTTGGGGTATTGTATATGGAGTTCACACCAATGAGAAACACACCACAGCTGGATGCAGTGGTGCACACCTGTACTCCCAGCACTGAAGGAAGCTAAAGCATAAGGATCACAAGTTCAAGTCCTTCCAGGGCAATTTAGTAAGACCTTGTCTCAGAATATAAATAAATAAATAAGGAAGGCTGGGGATGCAGCTCAGTGGTGGAGCACCCCAAGGTTTGATCCCTAGTACCATAGAAACACACACACACACACACACACACACACACACACACACACACGAACACTCCAGAGAGAGTGTGGATAGACACCCCAGAACCTTAGTTCATGTTTTGGTGATTCACCTCCAGACTTACCTAAGAGTTGAGAGGTTCTTTCCTCAAAAAAGCATAAGGAAGAAGCTATCTTTGAGCAGAAATAAGTGCCAAAAGCATTTATAGTCAAAGAAACATGAAGGTTCTTTCTTTCAAGCTCTTTCTTAGCGTAACTCATTTCCAATATTTTAAAATCAAATGACACAGTCTCACACTTTAAACAGGGACAAGAAAGTTGAGAACTTAACTGTGAGAAGACAATGTTCTTCAGGGTCATGTAAACTACATAAAACTAATGTAGTAAAAGCCAACTTGACAGAATTTTGGCAGTAAAATTATTTTTTAAATACAAACATTACACCTAAGACAAAGAACACAAGCTTTTAATTTGGTTATATTCAATGGAGAAAGCAGTAAGATAAGAGCCATAAAAATAAGTGATGAGAAAAGCTGATGTTACAATGGAATCTAGGAAAAGATGGATAACCTGCTACAGCTGAGGAATCCTAAATGTCATTAAGAGCAGATGACAGTGAACTGCCCTGCAAATGTCTACTATGGAAAATGCAAAGGGGAAAACAGCTCCTGCTAAACTAGGACACCAGCATCTCTACCTCTGGAAAATGCACAGGAAATAAAGCAATACTCACCCTGAGAAAGTGTCTCACTCAAAATGGTCGGCAGACTTCAGGTACATAAGCTCTATTATGAGAATTTTATCTGCACCTTTTTTTTTCGGAGACAGGGTCTCACTGTGCAGTTCAAACTGGCTTTGAATTTAACATGCAGCCTAGGTTGGCCTTGAACTCTCAATGATCCTCCTGCCTTAGCCTCTCAAGTGTTGGATTACAGGTGTGTGCCCCCACACCTGGCACTGTACCTAATTTATGAATTTGTGGTGTTTTTTTTTTATAATTTTAAGCATAAAAGTTTATATTTGTGTGAATTCTTAAGTAACATTACAATAAAAAGTTAAGAGTACCAAGATCATTCAGCAGGGAAAAAAGTCTTTTCAACAAATAGTGCTGGGAAAACTGGATATTTGCATACAAAAGAATGAACTTGAACCATAATTTCTACCACACAACAATAATTAACTCAAAACAGATCAAAGACCTAAACTTAAGAGCTAAAACTATAACTCTGGAGAGGAAAAAAATAGTGTATTTGGCAATGATTTCTTGGATAGGACACCAAATGCACAGGTAACAAAAGAAAAAATAAAGTTCAAGCCCAGCCCAGGCAACTTTGTGACTCGCCAAGACCCCATCTCAAAAGGGGGGGGGGGACAGGGATTTAGCTCAGTGGTTCCCCCGCCTGCCTCTCAAGTGTAAGGTCCCAAGTTTGATCCCCAGTACCAAAAAAAAAAAAAAAAAAAGCTGGCAGGGCGGTGCATGCCTGTAATCCCAGCACTCGGGAGTCTAAGACAGAAGGATCACTACAAGTTCAAAGTTGGCATGGACTACATAGTGAGACCCTGTCTAAAAAGAAAGCAAAAGGAAAGGGAAGGAAAGCCATATTTAATTAAAACTGAAATCTTTCTACATTAAAGGACACTGTCAGGTGGGGGTGGTTGTGCATCCCTATAATCCCAGCACTTGGGAGCCTGAGGCAGGAGAATTACCTAGAAGTTCAAGGACAAAAGAAAAAAAAAAAAAAAGAACACTGTCAAGAGAGTGAAAAGATAACCCATGACAGGAGATATTTCTAAATCATATATCTGGTGGAGGGATAATATTCAGAATATATAAGAACTCCTATGGCTCAACAACAACAATAAGAACTCAATTCATAAATGATCAAAGGATTTGAATAGATATTTCTCCAAAGAAAGCATCCAATAAACACATGAAAAGATAACATTAGTCATTAGAGAAATAAAAATCAAAACCACAATATGATTTCATCATCACTTCACACCTTCTAGGATAGCTACATTGTTTTTTAAAAAAAAGTTTGGTGAGGATAGGGAGAAATGAGAACCCTCTAACATTGCTAGCAGGATTTTTAAATGATTTAGCTATAGTGGAAAAGAGTCTGGCAGTTCTTTAAAAAGTCACACATTGGCCGGGGATTTAGCTCAATGGTTCCATCGCCTGCCTCAAAAGCGCAAGGTCCAGAGTTTGATCCCAGGTCCAAAAAAAAAAAAAAAAAAAGTCACACATATGCTAGGCTCAGGGGGGCACACCTGTAATCCCAGCTACATGAGAGACTATGAAACATCATGAGTTCAAGGTTGGGTGATATAGCAAGACTCTATGTCAAAAAAAA
The DNA here is from genome assembly GCF_000247695.1 of Heterocephalus glaber. The sequence continues at coordinate 6,461,179 of NW_004624757.1, forward strand.
AAAAGAAAGAAAGGGGGGAGAAAGAAAGAGAGAGAGAGAGAGAGAGAAAGAAAGAAAAGAGAGAAAGAAAGAAAGGAAAAGAAAAGAGAGAGAGAGAGAGAAAGAAAGAAAGAAGGAAAGAAAGAAAGAAAGAAAGAAAGAAAGAAAGAGAGAAAGAGAGAAAGAAAGAAAGAAAAAAAGAAAGAAAATGCACCAAGGACTTTCCTGCCCTCCCCACACCACAGACCTGAGGTACCAAACCAGAGTTGCCAATCACCATATACTAGCCAGATTTATCTCTCACTCTAAGACCATAATTGGTACAATTTGCTTGCCTCAAAATTTGCAAGAAAAGCCAGGGATTTAGCTCAGTGGCTCCGCTCCATGCCTGCCTTGCAAGCACAAGGTCCTGAGTTCAATCCCCAGTACCAAAAAAAGCGCAAGAAAAATAAACATAATGTGCAAGTAAATTCCTATCAGGCTAGTAGTACAGATAATGTTGGTTGACAATGACTTATTGTAAGTACTATAACTGAAAAGTGTCATTATTAAAGTGCAAAAATTCCTACATAAGCTAGGAACTTGGAGGCAACTATAACTTTCAGCTTACTATCTTCCAGTTACACTAATACCAGGCTGAAGAAAACCCTAGAGCCATCCTCTCCATCTCTATGTGTGTCTGTCTCTCTCTCACACATTCAGAGCATGGCATTAACAACCCAATGCATGAATATTCCCAGGTATCTGCTCAAAAGAATTGAAAATGTATGTTCAAACCAAAACTTGAACATTAATGTTCATAGCGACATTATGCACAATAGTCAAAATCTGAAAATTAAATCTGCTTCAGCTGATGAGTAGATAAACAAAATGCAGCATATACAGACCAACAGAGTATTATTCAGCCTCATAAAAGATGAAGTACTGGTATGTGCTACACAGATAAAATCATTATTTTAACTGAAAGATGGTAGATGCAGAAGACCACATGTCATATGGTTCCATTAACATAAAATGCCCAGAACAGTCAAATCTATGGAGACTGAAAGCAGACTGGTAGTTTCTTAAGGGGTGGGGGATTTGGGGAGATATGGGCAGTGAAAAATGTTAAGAGTTTCATTCTCGGGTGATGAAAATGGTCCAAAACTTATTGTAGTGATGGTTACACAAGCCTAGGACTACATTAAAAACCACTGGAACTACACATTGTAAATGGGTGAATTATAATCTCAATATTATTTTTAAAATAGGAGGACACTATCATGGCCACTAGCAGAGTGTGCCTCAACTCCCACCAATACAACACAAAATAAGCAGACTAGAAACTAGGCCCTGTAAACCAATAAAGACTTGTGCATTAAGGAAGGCATGACTTAATAAAAACTCCAAACAAAACAACTTTATGTGTACTTTTAACAAGCAAATTATTACCTCTCTTGAATACTGAAAACACTTGTGGACCACTTTATATGAAGGCCTGTAAGGGTATCTAGGAAGACGGGTCACCACTTCATTATGGCCTTGAGAGCTTTAATGTAAGAACAATCTAATCATATAGCCCCACTGGCTTCTCCACAAGTCAGCAGGGAACCCATGAATCTGCATCTGCCCATCTCAGCACTCTCCTGGGCATTGCTGCTTCCAAAGGATCATCAAGAATCCACACAATCTCTAAAGACCCTTTTCACCATCTATTTCCTTACCAAGGAGTGCATATTACATGCTTTTATATCCACCCTTACTTAAAGAGCTTTGCTTCATTTTATGGCAGATTCTTCTCCACTAAAGACACGCTGCCCATTTCTAGAACAGCTGAGAACCTCACCTTTTTTTTTTT
>NW_004624757.1:6466066-6491569 GCF_000247695.1 Heterocephalus glaber
TTTTTGGGTCAATTTAACTGGTAGGAAATGGTCTAGATGATGCTCAGAACCCTGCAACAATTACTACATCCAAGGGGCTCTAAGAATGGTGGTTACATAAGACTTCCACCTTTCCTAAGTTTTAAATTTTTACAAGGACAATAAATTAATGCCTTATTTTTATAAATTTTAATTTTAAGAAAAATACCTGGATCATAAATTATGAGTAATTCATCTAATATTCCATTAAGAGAATTAAATGCAAGACCACAGTGTGGGGCAGAATGATAAAGGGCATTCAAGGAGCACTGTCTTCACATTTCAATATAAAACACGCCCCTGTGCTGTGCCTTTCCACCAACATAAATATTCTGTCTGGCTTAAAAACAAACCCTACCAGCCGGATGTGTGGCACACACCTATAATCCCAGCACTCAGGAGCCAGAACCAGGAGGACTGCCATGAGTTTGAGGTCAGCCTGAACTACATAGCGAGACCCTGCTCAAAAAAAAAAATCAAACCCTACCAAAACTCCAAACTTTTAGAGCATTACCAAATTTTTAAGAACAAATCATTATATGTGTGTATTTATATATCAAATTCCTTAATAAGCATTTTTACGTGTTTTTTTTTAAGCATTTTTACTTTTAATCCAAATAATACTACTGTTGGGCTGGGGATGTAGCTCAGTGGTGCCACACCTGCCTGGCAAATGCAAGGTCCTGAGTTTGATTCCTGGTACTGGGAAAAAAAAAACAACCCACTACTGTTACAAGGTCTAAACCAAATTTCACCTCATTAAACAATGTCTGTTGCCCACATAACTGTTTCATAGTTGTTTATTTTACTTGGTCTGGTTTGAATCAATACAGAAAAGTGAGAAGGAAGCAACACTAGACTGCATCTTAAACATATCCCTCAAGAATTCCCAGCTCATCTCAACCTCCCACCCTCAGCTACCTGAAATCCCACAGCTTCTTGATCATCAGCCACATTTAGAAACTCAAATGTTAACAGATTCTTTGCACAGCAATTCTCAATCTGTGCTACATGTGTATGATGATATTTTTTTTTACTTTTTTGGTTTTTTTTTTTTAATTTTCATTTTTATTAGTATGTTTGCAGCACATAATCACTGCATTCCTTGTGGGAAGTTGGTATATGTACATAACACTTCTTAATTCTTTTCTCATCCCCTACACTTTCCCTCTCCCCTCCCATCAATGATTATTTATTTATTTATTTATTTTTCTGGATTGAACTCAGGACTTTGTGCTTGCCAGTCAGGTGCGGTGCCACAGAGCTACATCCCCAGCCCAATGATTATTTAACTCTCTTGTAAGACTCACCACCCTCTACAGACCTATTCAATCACTGTCTCCAAGGAATGGGTTATAATCATTAGAAATTCTTCTTACCTTCCTCACTGATTGAGAACCTATTTCAAAGTAACTGAGCTGGGAGTTACTCTTATCAAGGCCATTAAACAGAGCAACATTATCTACAAGGACTGTGGGATACATAATGGTCCCTGATAGAAAGGACACAAGGTGAAAATACCAGCCTTGGTTTTTGTTTGTCCTATTTTTGTTGTTGTTGTTTTGGTTTTGGTTTTGGTGCTGGGGACTGAAGCCAGGGCCTTCTCAATAAGATACATCCTTAGCCTTTTTTTTGGGGGGGGGGGGTACCAGGGATCTAACTCCGGATCGATCTTGCACTTGTGAGGCAGCTGACGGCACCACTGATCTAAATCCCCAGCAGCGCCTTTTTTTATTTTTAAGGCAGGCTCTCGATAAATTGCCCAGATTGGACTCCAATTTATGGTCCTCCTAACTAGCTGGGATTACAGCTCCAATCCTGATTTGTTAACACAGGCTTATGCTGACTGAACCTGATTCTATTACTAGGTGCAATGGGACCTATAGAGTCCAAGGCTAAGTAGCGCAGCTTCAGGGAACGACAGAGTCACTACCATACCAGCCATATAACTTAGTAATAAAATCATTTATTTCTGAGTCTCAGGTTATGATTTTTTTTCTTGAGGTGCTGGGGACAGAACCTAAGACCTCACACATTCTAGGCAAGCACTGTACCACTGACTTTCATCCCCAGCCTGTTACCAATTTTTAAGAAATGGAGCCATCTAGCCTCTGAAGATCCTTTGATCTCAAAAGCCATAGTCCCCCATTGTGATACAAATCAGTCAAGTAAATAACCAGAATGGTCCATAAACAAATCTATGTATATCTTCTATAAGTATCACAGTCACAGACATACAATTTTGTGCCAATTTACATAAAAATCGTACTCATTACACTATCAAAAATCCTAACTGAATGTAATATGTTCTGTAAGATCAACCACAAATGAAAATTAAACTGGTCACTGAAGTTCCAAAATGATTATATAAACATTTGGAACTATACAATTCTATGCATTAAGTACATTCACCTATTACCACTATCCATAACCAAAATTCTGTGTATGTTTCTCCTTTTTTTTACTGGGGATTGAACCCAAGGCCTTCACTCTGAGCTACATCCCCAACCCTTTCTATTTTGAGGCAGTCTCAGTCACTAAATTGCCCAGGCTGAACTCACTTCCAATCCTCCTGCCTCAGCCCTTCAGAGTGCCAGGATTACAAAGATGCATAATATGCAGCTCTTGAATTTTTTAATATTCCTCCTAAAAGAAACTCTGCACTCCCGTTCCCTCCCCTTAGCCCTTGGCAATAACCATTCTAATTTCTGCCTCTGAGTTACACATCTAGGTACCTTACATAAGTGAGATTGTGCAATATTTGTCCATATAAGTCTGGCTGTTTTCACTTGTCATAATGACTTCAAGGTTCATTTATGTTGTAGCATGTGCCAAAACTTACACCCATTTTAAGCCTTAATGATATCCCATTGTGTATATCAACCACATTTTATCAATTCACCCACAGATGACATTTGGGATGCTTCATTTTGATTGTTTTTAGTTTGTCTGGTTTTTTTTTTGTTACCGGGAATCAAACTCAGGACTTTGTACTTTCGAGGCAGGTGCCAGAACCACTGAGCTAAATCCCTGGCCCCATTCTGATTGTTTTTAACTGCCTAGTATTTTGAAGTCATACACAATAAAGATGAGAGAAACTTTATCATCAGCATTTCTTTAAAAAAACCAAAAAAGTAGGTCATACTCCCAACCAAAAAACATACCTTAACAATAATTGCCAGGCATGGTGGTGCATACCTGTAATACCAGCACTCAGGAAGCTGAGGCAGGAGGATCACCTGAGTTAAAGGCCAGCCTGAATTACATAAAAAGTTTGCTCTTTGGCCACAACAGAATTAAGTAGAAACAAGTAACAAGAAGACAACTACAAAATTGTAAAATACATACTTGAAGATTAAACACACTTATAAATAGCAGATGGGTCAAAGAAGTCTTAAGAGATATTTCTAACTAAATGAAAATGAAAATTGAGTGTATCAAAACTTATGAGATCCAAGAAAGCAGTGCTTAGAAAAAAGAATAGCACTGGATACAAATACTAGAAAAAGCTCAAAATAAGTAATTTAAGTTTCCACTTTAGGAAACTAGGAAAAGATGAATAAATTAAATCCAACCAAATAAGTTGAAAAAAATAATTTAAATTAAAAAGAGTAGAAATCAATGAAATCAGTAAGAGAAAATCAATACAAAAAAATCAATAAAACCCAAACATGGGTCTTGAAAAAGATCAATACAATTGATAAATCAGACAATTAATTAAGAAAAAAGACAAATTATTAATATCAGAAATGAAATGGCAATCACTACTGATCCTATGTATATTATAGGGTTAACAGACCAGGAATGGTGGCACACACCTGTAACCCCAGCACCTGGGAGGCTGAGGCAGGGGGATCACCATGATTTCCAGGTCAGCCTGGACCACATAGTGAGTTCAAGGCCAGCCTGAACTACATAGTGAGACCCTGTCTCAAAAGTAAAAATAAATAAAATAAAAACAGGCACAATGGCACACACTTGTCATCTTAGGAGGATGAGGTAGCCTGGTCAACATAGCAAGACTTTGTCTTAATATCAGAAAAATAAATTAATTAAAAGGGCTGAAGATGTTCAGCACTTGAGTTCAGTACTACAAAACAAAAAATAAAGAAATACTGTGAAGGACTCTATGACAACAAATTTAATAACCTATTAGACCAACTCCTTAACACGTTCCCACTGGCTTGAACCACTGGTGGTTAGTACATACACGACTGTGCCATTGGCAGCTTGTACCACTAATCACTCTGTCAGTCTTTTTAGTAATAAATTAATAAAAAGCTACTCCATAGGACAGTCATGCATGTACTGCTGGTAGTGCAAGTAGCTTGGTAGCAATACAGTATAGGAATTACAGCCCCATCGTGTAGTGTTAAATGACACAATGTATCAAAACTTACAAAAGACCTTTATCTATTAAGGAAATTGAATCAATAATCAGTAACTTACAAAGCTGGAAGAGCCAGGTCCAGATGGATTCACTAGTGAATTCTTTTTTTTTCTTTTGTATCAGGGATCGAACTGGGGTCCTTCCGCTTGCGAGGCAGGTGACAGAATCACTGAACTAAATCCCCAGCCCCCTCACTAGTGAATTCTACTATGCTTTTCAGTGAGAATTTAACCCAATTCTCTACAATCTCTTTCAGAAAACAGAAGCAAACAGAATACTTCCTAACTCATTCTATGAACCAATATTACCCTAACCACAAACTAGGGAAAGAAATCAGATAAGACAGGAAAGAAAAACTAGAGTAATGTCTTTCATGAACATGAATGTAAAACCCATAATACTAGCAAACTGAATCCAACAATATACAAAAAGAATTATAAATCATGACCACATTGGATTACCCCAGGTATCCAAGGTGGTTCAAATATGGGAATAATATAATCCATTGCATCAACTAAAGATGAAACATCCTATAAAATTAATATACATTAAAAAACTTTTTATAAATTCTGATAATCCCTCATGACAAAAACTTTGACCAAAGTAGAAATAGAGAGGAAGTTCTTCAACTCAATAAAGAATATCTATAAAAAAACCTACAGTTAACATTATCCTTCTTTTTTTGGTACTGGGGATCGAACTCAGGACCTTGTGCTTGCGAGGTAGGCGGCAGAACCACTGAGCTAAATCCCTGGCAACATCATTCTTAATGGTGAGAAATTAGATGTTTTGCACCAAGATCAAAGATAAGGTAAAGTATCTTTTTCATTACTCTTATTCAACATCATACTAGAAATTCTAGCCAATGAATACAATAAGAAAAGGAAATAAAAGGTATACAGATTGGGGAAGAAGAAATAAAACTGTTGACATGTTTGTCTATCTAAGAAATAAACTTCTGAAACTAATCAATACAAGGTATTAGGTCAGTTACTTACTTGTATCATAATAAACAACTAGAATTTCAAGTGTAATACCTTTCATATTAGCATTAAAAACACAAACCTCCTCCCCAAAAAACCCACTTTGAAATACTTAGGTATACATCTAACAGTATGTATAAGATCTGTAAAAGGAAAACTCTAAAACTCTAGTGAATAAAAAAATTGAAGATTTAAATAGTCCAATATATGGATAGAACACTCAGTGTTGTCAAGATGTCACTTCTTGCCAACTTCATCAACAAATTTAACACATATTTCAATTAAAAAAATATTTTGTGGGTATCAACAAACTGGTTCTAAAATTTATAAGGAAAGGCAAAAGACCAGAAGTGCCAACACAATATTAAAGAACAAAATTAAGGCTACTAATACTGCCTAACTTCAAGACTTAATAATATAAAGGTAATCAAGACAGTGTGATATTGGTGAAAGAACAGGGAGTTAGGTCAATGGAAGAAAACACCCCAGAAACAAATTATACACAGTAGAGTTAAACTGATCATTGACAAAGGAACAAAGGCAATTCAATAGAGAAAAGACAATCTTTTAAGCAAAATGATGCTAGAGCAAGGGATCCATATTTTAAAATAATTAATCTAGTCACAGATCTTCTATCTCTCACAAAAATCAACTTGAAATATATCATAGACATACATGTTAAACACAACACAAAACTACTACAAGTGCCAGACATGGTGGTGCATGCCTATAGTCCTAGCTACTCAAGAGGCTGAGGCCAGAGTATTAGTTAAACCCATAAATTCAAGACCAGATTGCACAGAACAGCAAGAGCTTGTCTCAAAAAAAAAAAAAAAAAAAAAAACCAAAAACAATCAAACAAACACACAAACAAACAAAAAAACCCAAAATCTGTATTACCTTTTTCTACTGCTAGACACAATACCCAATATCCACAACTTAAAGGTTTAACTGGCTCATACATAGTCTATGATCAGCTGGTTCCAAGGCAGAAATATCATGGGGGAAGGATGTAAAAGAGCAAAGCTGCTCAGTTCATGGTGGCCAGGACAGTGCCAGAAAGGAATGGCTGAGGGACCGTACATAGTGCCCAAAGCCATGCCTACAGGACCTATCCAGACATACCCAGGATCATGTTTTACTAATCTGTGAGGTGTTTCTTAATCCAATTAAGTTGACCTATGAAGATTAAGAGTTAAAAACAAAAATTTTGACTGGAATATAGCAGTGTGAGATGGAGGAGGAAGAGGGAACTGGGTTCCTGGGAACCAGGAAGGATCTGAAGTGAGAACTGAAGTCTACAGGGAGAGTGAAGAGAGACTTTAATGAAAAGGAGGGAGGTACCAAGCAGAGAACTCTCCCAGAGCCTGGACTCTCTGAGAGGGAACAGTAGGCCAAACCTGCAGATGCAGTGACTGACAAACCCAGAAGCCTCCACGGAGAAGTGCACCAGTGAAACAGAGCAGTGCATGCACCAGACTGCAGTGGCTGGTGAGTTATCCGGGTTCAGACCTCACCCAGGAGAGGGTGACTGGCTGGTAGCCATCTCAGAGAGGGGCCAACTGGGCTTAGAACTCAGAACACTTGCAACTAGTGGCTTCTGGTGCCCTGGTGTGGGAGCTGAGTTCAAATCAGCAGGAGGTCCAGGAGCAGAGTTCAAGCCAGCAGGAGACATAGGCTGTTGTAGGCTCAAGGAATCCGCTTCCAGCCTCATAGCCAGAAACTAGCCTGAACTTCAGAAGAACTAAAGGGGCAGGCTGGCTAGGATGACTCCACTGTGAAGCTGCAGCTAGCTTGCTGGGATTAATCAATTTGGCTCTGGACTCTGCCCATATTGCCTAACAGCAGAGATAAACCTTGAATTGGATGTTTTGGGTTTTTTTAAATCTTTTTTTCCCTCCTTTCTAGTTCTTGTTTTGTTTTGTTTTTTCTTGATTGTTTGAACACAGTTTCTATGTTCATAGTTTCTTTTTTTGTTATTGTTGTTGTTCTGTTCTTGTTTTCATTTTCTCTTTCCCACCTGTCTTCCTAACCAGTTTCCTAAAGTTTGTCCTCCAGCCTTACTTCTGATCTCTTCCTCTTCTTCTATTTCTGTTTTTTACCCCCTAACCCCTTTTTAATCTTCTCCCCAAAGGGTAAAATTACCATATTAAGGGCCACAATCTGTCATTTTTTAGGCTGTATTTGATTTTTTTTTTTTTTGGTACCAGGGATAGAACTTGGGTCCTTACACTTGCGAGGCAGGCGATGGAACCATTGAGCTAAATCCCCAGCCTGTATTTGATATTATTGTTATTGTTGATTGTACTACTTTAGCCAAGATGACATAATTGTGTTAATCAGTTGTTCCTCCTGGTATACTAAGACTGAGATTGCCTAAGGGTCTTAAAAAAACAAATCAAAACAAACAAACAAAAAACAACTAAAGGCCAGTGTCAAAGAACTGGCAGCTGGGCCAAGTAAGCAGAAACTTCTCATCTCCAATAAACTGAAGAGGTAGGATCCTGCAACAGACTCAAAACCCAAAAGCTAGCTACACCTGGAAGACGCTTCTGAGAAGCAGTCATTTCCTAAGAGTTCTGAATACTGGCAATAAAGCTACCGCCATAAGCAATTTCCAGTGTCAACTCAGTAATCAAACTTAAAAAAATAAAAGAAAATGAGAAGACAAACAAAATGCAACCCCCACAGACTTTCAGCTCACCAAAGGCAAACCCCAGGGGCAACGAAGTGGAATAATCCAAAAGCCACCAACCTGGTCTCTAACATGGTAACAGCAGAGGTAACAAAGATGAACAAGGCTCTAGAAAAAATTAAAGCAGAAACAATTTCCCAGATAACTACAGATAGTGACCAGAATGAAAGATATAGATAAAAAAAAAATAGAGGAGCTCAGGAAAATGATGGAAACTATGAATGCCCAGCATAGGAAAGAAATGGAATCCATGAAACAAATTCAAACAGATATTCAGGAGATTAAAAACTCCATTGAAAGTATATGAAGCACAATGAGCCAATGTGAGGACAGAATATCAGATATAGAAGACAGGATTGCGGTTAGTGATCAGGAAAAGAAAGATTTCTTAAAAATAGCAAGGGACCATGAGAAAGCAATCCAGCAACTGCTAGATGATGCAAAGAAGAATAACATAAGATTGACTGGAGTCAATGAAAAAACGGCAGATAGTGCAAATGATATAAAAAACCTATTCTCAGAAGTAATGGCAGAAAACTTCCCAAACAGGGAAAACGAATTTGACATACAGATAAGTGAGGCATAGAGGACTCCAATTAGCCATGATCAAAAAAAATCTTCTGTAAAGCATATAATACTGAAGATTCCAGAAATTCAACACAAGGACAGAATATTAAATCTGTTAGAGAAAAGAAACAAATCACCTATAAAGGAAAACCCGTCAGAATCACAGCAGACTTCTCAACACAAACTCTCAAGTCAAGGAGAGCTTGGAGTGAAATATTTCAAGCCCCAAAGGAAAACAACCTCCAACCCAGACTGATGCACCCTGCAAAATTATCCTTCAAAATTGATGGAGAAATAAGATACTTCCATGACAAAGAACACCTGAAGAAATTCATGACCATCAAACCAGCACTCCAAAGTATTCTGAAGGATATTCTAAAAAGAGACAAGAAGGATTACAACTGCATGAACCCCAACAGAATGAATCAACCAGGCAAGGTAAGAAATTAAACAGAAAAGGAAAGAAAGAAGCCAACAGCAGGAAAATAAGATGACAGAAATAAGACAATACATATCAGTTATAACTATCAATGTTAATGGTCTCAATTCACCAATCAAAAGAAACAGACTGGCAAAATTGATGAAGAAGCAAGATCCAACAATATGTGGCATACAAGAAACACATTTAATTCAAAGACATTCACAGACTGAGAGTCAAGGGATGGAAAACAATATTCCATGCAACAGGAAAATGGAAAAAAGCAGGGGTAGCTACTCTATTTGTAGAAAAAGTGTATTTCAAGCCAAGACTGATTAAGAAAGACAAAGAAGGTCACTATATCCTGGTAAAGGAAACAATCCAAGAGGAAGAGATAACAATCATAAATATATATGCACCAAATAGCAGTGGACCTAACAATACCAAACAAATACTAAACATGAAAAATCATTACAGTTGTAATGGGGCACCTCAGTACCCCCCTGTCACAAATACAGATCAACTAGGCAAAAAATCAACATTGAAATATTAGAATTGAACCAAACTTGAACAAATGGATTTAGCAGATGTCTACAGACTGCTCCACCCTACAACATCAGAATACACACTCTTCTCAGCTCCACATGGGACTTTCTCCAAAACAGACCATATATTAGCTCAAAGAACCTGCTTAAATGCAAAGGAAATGAAATTATCCCATGCATATTAGGAGACCACAGTGGAATGAAATTGGAAATCGACAACAAAAGAAACCATAAGAACTTCATAAACACATGGAAATTAAATAACACCCTCCTGAACAACCAATGGGTCACAAATAAAATTAAAGAAGAAATCAGAGCGGGGGATTTAGCTCAGTGGTTCTGCCATCTGCCTCGCAAGTGCAAGGTCCCAAGTTTGATCCCCAGTACAAAAAAAAAAAACCAAAAAACCAAGAAATCAGAGAATTTCTACAATTAAACAATAATAACAATACAACATACTGGAACTTATTGGATACAATGAAAGCTGCATTATGAGGGAAATTTATAGTGGTGAATTCCCAGGAAAACAGAGCAGGCTCAAATAACTTAATGTTGAACCTTAAGCTTCTAGAAGAAGAGTAAGTCAAGCCTAAAGCTCATACCAGGGAAGAAATTATAAAAATCAGAGCAGAAATTAATGCAATGGAGACTAAGAAAACAATATAAAGAATCAGTGAATCAAAGAGTTGGCTCTCTGAAAGATTAAATAAAATTGACAAACCCTCAGCCAACCTTATCAGAAAAAAGAAAGAAAAGACCCAAATTCATGCAATTAGGGATGAAAAGGGTAAAATCACAACAGATCGTGCAGAGATCCAGAAGATCATCAATACCTACTTTGAGAACCTGTATTCTCATAAGATGGAAAATACAGAAAAAACAGACAGATTCCTAGATGCATATGAATTACCAAAACCGAATCAAGAAGATATAGAAATTCTAAATAAACCAAGACGAAGGAAGTGATAAGAAAAAAAGTGAAAATAGAAGGAAAAAAAATGGTAATGCTTTTGTAGATAGGGAGGGGAGGGGACTTAAAGGGGGTATGAGATAAAATAAAATTTATAAAAATAAATAAACCAGGGCCAGGGATTTAGCTCAGTGGTTTCGCTACCTGCTGTGCAAGCACAAGGACCCGAGTTCAATCCCCGGTACCAAAAACAAAAACAAAAATAAATAAACCAATATCAGCCAATGAAATTGAATATGTAATTTTAAAACTACCAACAAAAGCCCTGGTCCTGATGGATTCACTGCTGAATTCTATAAGAAATTTAAAGAAAATCTAATGCTGCTACTCCTCAAACTCATCAATGAAATTGAAAGGGAAGCAATACTCCCAAATTCATTCCTAGAAGCAAGCATTACCCTGATTTCAAAACCAGAGAAGGAGCCAACCAAAAGGAGAATTACACGCCAATCTCCCTAATGAACACAGATGCAAAAATCCTCAATTAAGATACTGGCAAACAATGCAGCAAATCATCAAGAAGGTTATACACCATGACCAAGGTGGATTCATCCCAGGAATGCAGGGATGGTTCAACATACACAAATCAATAAATGTAATACACTATATTAACAGAGCCAAAAACAAAAACTATATGATCCTCTCAATAGATGCAGAAAAAACGTGTGACAAGGTCCAATGCCCATTCATGATAAAAACCCTACCGAAAATTGAAACAGATGGTCTTCATCTCACTCTGATAAAAGCCATCTATGACTAAGCAACAGCCAACATCATACTAAATGGACAAAAACTGAAAGTTTCCACTCTAAAATCAGGAACAAGATAAGGATGTCCACTGTCACCACTCTTGTTCAATATAGTTCTGGAAACACTACAGAGCAATTAGACAAGAGAAAGAAACGAAAGCAATAAGGATAGAAAAGGAAGAAGTTAAATTATCATTATTTGTGGATGATATACTCTACACAGAAGACTCAAAGACTCAGATTTGATAACCAAATTCAGTGGCATAGCTCAATACAAAGTCAACACTCAAAAATCAATAGCCTTCCTGTACACAAATAACAGAATCATGGAGAGAGAAATTAGAGAAACAGTCTCTTTCACAATAGCATCCACAAAAATGAAATATCTAGGAATCAATCTGATGAAGGAAGTAAAAGACCTCTATATTGAAAACTACAATACTCTGAAAAATGAGATCAAAGAGGATATCAGAAAATGGAAAGATATCCCTTGTTCTTGGATAGGAAGAATCAATATAGTGAAAATGGCCACACTTCCAAAACTGTTATATAGATTCAATGCAATTCCAATCAAAATCCCAACAGCATATAATCACAGAATTTTAAAAAAAATCCTAAAGTTCATTTGGAACCAGAAGAGACCTAGAATAGCAAAGGCAATTCTGGACAACAGAGGCAAAGCAGCGAGCATCACAATCCCTGACTTTGAATTATACTACAAAGCTATGGTGATAAAAACCTGAGGATCAATGGAACAGATTAGAGGATACAAAAACAACTCCAGACATACTCAACTACATTATCTTTGACAAAGGAGCCAAATACCTTCACTGGCAGAAAGATAGCTTCTTTAATAATGGTGCTGGAACAACTGGCTTTCCACATGTCAAAGATTGAAACTAGACCCATATCTTTCACCATGCACTAACCTAAAATTGAAATGGATCAAAGATCTAAATATTAAAAGAAACCCTAAATCTGCTGGAAAAGAAAATAGGTAGAACACTTGAGGACATAGGAGTAGGCAAAGACTTCATGAACAAAACCCAGACTGCACGGGAAATACTACAAAGAATCAACAACTGGGACCTCATCTTATTAAAAAGCTTTTGTACAGCAAGAGAAATCACCAACAGAGTGAAGAGACAGAGTGGGAAAAATTTTTTTACCAGCTATTAAGATAAAGGACTGTTATCTGGAATATATAAAGAACTAAAAAAAAAAAAATCATACCCCTCAAATTTAAAGACCTAATGCAAAAATGGGCATCTGAAATGAAAAGACACTTCACAGATGAAGAATTAGAAATGACAAATAAATATATGAAAAAATGTTCAGCATCACTGGTCATTCATGAATGCAAATTAAAACAATGCTGAGATTCCATCTCAATCCAGAAAGAATGGCTGCTATCAAGAAATCAACCAATAAATGCTGGGGGGACTGTGGGGGAAAAGGAACCCTTCCCCACTGCTGAGTGTAGACTGGTGCAACCACTGTGGAAATCAGTGTGGAGACGTCCCAAAGCTAAAACTAGAGGTTCCATTTGATCCAGCTATACCTCTTCTTGGTATCTTCCCGAAAGAATTAAAAGCATCATACCACAGTGATATATGCACACCCATGTTTATATAGCAGCAAGTTTGTAATATGTAATCTTTGAACAGGCCAATTGTCCTTCAACTTATGAGTGGATAAAGAAGATGTGGTTTTTTAAGACAATGGAGTACTACTCTGCCATAAAGAAGGATGAGCGTCAGAATAGCTAAATGGATGGACCTTGAGACCATACTCTTAAGTGAAATAAATTGGACACACATGTTTAAATACTGCACTGTTTCTCTGGTGTGAGAAACTGGAAGTGGAAATAAGGACAGAAATGTATAATGAATGTTGGGAAATGGGAAGAAAGTGTTCAAATGGGAAGGGGAACAAGGGAGGAGGGAGGGAAAAAGGAAGGAAGGGACAAGAAAAAAAGTGAAAAATGGAAACAAAGCTTTTGTACATAGGGAGGGAGGGGACTTGAGGGAGGGAATGGGATAAAATAAAATAAAATAAAATTTAATTTTAAAAAATTTCTTAAACAATAATATGAGAAAAAATCTAGGTGACACTGGGTTTGATGCTGACAGTTTATATGTAATACCAAAAGGACATCTACAGAGGAAATAAATTAGACTGAACTAAAATTTAAAACTTCTGCTCTACAAAAGAGTAAGTAGCTCACAGATTGTGAGAAAATATTTACAAAATTCGTAAATGATAAAAGAACAGTATCCAAAATATGCAACAAACTCTTTAAATTCAAAAACTAACCGCCCCCCCCGAAAAAAAAACTTATGGGAAAAACATCAGAATAGACACTTTACCAAATAAAATGTATACACGGGGCCAAGGATTTAGATCAGTGGTGCCACCGCTTGCCTCACAAGCGCAAGGTCCTGAGTTCGATCCCCAGTACAAAAATAAATAAATAAATAAATAAAAAAATAAATAAAATATACACAGCAAAAAGCATATGACAACATGCCATCTTAGTCCATATTCTGTGTGACTAACAGAATATCAGGCTGGATAAGCTACAAACAATCAAAATTTATTTGGCTCACAGTTCTGGAAGCTGGGAAGTCCCAGAGCAAGAGGCTTCATTTGCTGAAAGCCTTCTTGCTCCATCAAAACATGACAGAAGGCATCATGCAGGAAGAGAGTACGTGAAGAGAGCAAGAGGGGGGCCCAAATCTGCTTGTATATCAGAGTCTCAAGATAACATAGCAACATCAATCCATTCATGATGGCAGAGCCCTCCTGACCTGACCACTATTCAAAAGTCTGTTTTCCCAAAACTGTTGCACTGGAGATAAAGTTTCCAACACAGGAACTTACAGGACACTGAAACCATGGGAGATGCTCTAAGTCATTTCAGAGGTACAAATCAGAACCATACATGACACATGTGTTAGAACAGGAAAAAGCCAAAACTGACAACACCAAATGCTTGAGAAGGTCATTTTCTACTGGTGAGAAAGCAAAATGGTATGGCCACTTTGGAAGACTCTTTGGCAGTTTCTTACAAAACTAAGCAGACTCTTAACATACAGTTCAACAATCATGCTCCTTGATATCTGTATATAGATGTTATAGCAGTTTTATGAGTAACTGCCAAACCCTGGAAGCAACCAAGGTGCTCACCTTAAGCAGGTGAGTGAACAGGCAAACTGGTACATTCATACAATAGTGTATATTACTCAGGACTAAATAAAAATGAGCTGTTAAGCTAGGAAAATACAGAGGAGTCTTAGACACATGCTGCTAAATGAAAGACACCAATCTGAAAACGTTATATACTGTATGATTCCAACTATATGACATCCTGGAAAAGGCAAAACTAGAGACAGCAAAAGGGTCGGTGGTTGCCAGGGGTTAGGATGAGAGGGAGAGAAATTAGTAGGGGAGTTTTAGGGCAGTGAAACTATTTGTATACTATATAGTGGATACACACCATTACACATTTGCCAAAACTCACAGAATCTGTAAAACCAAGAGTGAATCCTAATGTAAACTTTCAAGTTCAGTTAACAGTAACATCAGTATTTGACTCACATACTCATGGACATTTAACAAAGGTACCATCCTACCTCAAGGTGTTAATAATAGGGAAAACTGGGAGTACGAGGCATACAAAAACTAAACTTTCTGCTTACTTTTTCCATAAACATAAAATTGTTTTTTAAAAAAATTAAGCCAGCATGGTGGCACATGCCTGTAATCCAGCACTAGGGAGGCTGAAGCAGGAGGATCACAAGTTCAAGACCAGCCTGGGCTACATAGTGAGTTTGAGGGCAGCCAGAACTACACACCGAGACCTTGCCTCAAAAAACCAAACAGCAGCAGCAAACTATTAAAATAGAAACATCTTGGGGAGAAAAAAGTATAGGAAGAGCTTCTCTAGAAGAGGAAAGTCCATGGCTTTGCTCATCTTGCCAAGGTCTCAGAGAGGTCTTGTCTACTGACCTCCCCAGAAGGGGTTACCACAAACTCCAAAGTAAGCTGAAGCCAGACTCTAACCTAAAGGCTTGGTTCTGAGCATCATCTCAGATTTCTAGCTTTATAAAGGCCACAGTGCCTTTCCCTTTTGCAGCTGCTACCATGCTTGCCACACAGCTTTTGCAAGTAAATAGTGACCTTTAAAATAAATATTTGATGGGGGGGGGTGGAAATCACTTGCCAATTTATTCCCTGTACAAGATCGTTTTTTGAGGCTCTATGGGTTACCTTAGCCTGAAGGCAAGACTGATTCAATCTAGATTTAAGAACATTAGCACGGATGAAGAAATATAATCCAAGCTTAATTTCAAAGCAAAAATAACCACAATCCTCCTGATTACTGAGGTAAGGCTGTGTGAACTTTGTCTCCTGAACAGAGGCTCACACACAGGTCATAGGTTTGTCCTGGTTTCCTGCAGTCACCTCAGACTGAAAGCAAAGGCCAGGTATGCCTTGCATCAAAGGGCTGCCTTGACATTCCCTATCACTGACCAAAAGCTAAGAACTCACTACAGGAAGAATTAACTTACTTTTAGACACACACACACACACACACACACACACACACACACACACACACTAGTCACCCCCAAGCCCATTTTGGCTTCCTGTAGCCCACATTGCTTCTCCTCCCTTGGAAACAACAACTCATTACCAAAGCCAGCTGGCTGTATTTCCTTTCTTACTCTGGGCCTGCTTTCCCTATTAAGAACTCCATCTTTGGCTGGGGAGGTAGCTTAGTGGTAGAGCACTTGCTTAGCATGTACAAAGCCCTGGGTTCAATCCCCAGTACCATAAGGAAAAAAAATTATATCCTCAGCAGGAGTCCCATCTTGATACAAAGGAAAAAGGATATACCTACATTCAAAAGCCTAAAAAATATTTACACCAAAATGCTGACAGTAGTTTTATCCTAGTAGTATATTGTCAGGATTATTTTTCTTCCTTTGGTTTACCTATATTTTCTAGATTTTTAGCATTTATTAGTAACACATACAATATATATTTATTTTTAAAATGAATAAGTATTCTTAAGGGTCTGTGGTATAGATATTTCATACAAACAAGAAGATAAAGGGCAAATAATTTCAAGGAATAAACAATGAAATTTCAAACCTCATCACTAAATCCTTATTAATTCCAAATTGGGCCAGGGATTTAGCTCAGTGGTTTCGTCGCCTGCTTCGCAAGCACAAGGACCCAAGTTCAATCCCTGGTACCAAAAAAAACCCAAAAAAACTCCAAATTACTAGAAATTAACTTTTAAAACACCATACTCACAATCCTAATGGACTCTTATTCTTGCTTTGACAGAAATTTATAATAGATTAACAGTTATGTTATTTTGACAGAAGCAAAACAATGACTACCCAGGGCTAATAAGGGAAAAATGAGACACCAAGACCCAATTCCTGGGCCAGTCTGGGCTTCAGATGAGTTTATTCTAGGATAGAGTTAAAGATAAATTACTTACTTTACACAGTCTGAAAGTATTATTCAGATATAAGAATACTGAAAAATCTTTTACCAGCACCACCAACAAACCATAACTAACCACAAGGTTTACTTGTATTTTACAGCTGAGCCAACAGAAAGTGAAGTACTATTAATACGGAGAGGACTCTCAAATTTTGAAATCAACTCAGCAATTGTACTTTAATATGTTTTTGGAGATTGAGGCTAAAATCTACTTTACGTTCAACATGTAAAAGAAATACTGAGCCTAGAGTGTGGCATGCACCTGTAGTTCCAGCAACTTAGGATATTGAAACAATAGGCTCGCTTGAACCCAGGAATTGAAGACCAGCCTGGGAGATATGGAGAACCCTATTACAAGAGGAAAACAAAACAAAGCAAAACACACTAAAAAGCCCTACTTTCAAGTCAAAGTTGAAATGATACTACTAAGAGTAAAGCCAAAGTAAAATCTATGAACTGAGGTCTTAGGGCTTTGCACATACTAAACAAGCACCCTATTTCCCCAGCCAATTATGGTCTGTTAAGTCAGTTTTACTCAGGGATTTTTAACTGCAAAAGTCTTATTACTGCCAATAGATTTTAAAACTAAAACCAGATTGAAATTAGGTAGAGTGCTAGGGATGGAGCTCAAATGTAGAGCTTTCCTAGCAGGTGTGAAGCCCTGGCTCCAATCCCTTGGACCACATACACAACCTGGTGAGGTCATTTATGAGAAAGTTAGTATGATGAATACACAATGAGCTATCACTACACATATGAGAAGAACTGAACTAAAATAGTGCCAACACCAAATGTTGGCAAGGATGCAGAGTTTGGATCTCTCACACACTACATGGAATGTAACATGATACTGCCACTCTAGAAAATGGTTTAGCAGTTTCTTTAACACTAAACATGTATTTACCATATGGTGCTTTTGGGCAGTTAGCCCCCCAAAATGAAAACTTATGTTCACATAAAAATGTATACATGAATGTTTACAGCAGCTTTATTTGTAATAGTAAAAAGCTGGAAACCTCCCTTCTGGAATGTTCCTCAACAGGATGGTTAAACAAAGTATGGTTGATATATATCATGGAATACTACTCAACAACAAAAAGTAATGAACTATTGGTACCTACAACAATTCGGAGATGTCTCTCCAAGGAATTACAGTGAGAGAAAAAAGCCAAAGTTACATTCTATGATTCTATTTACTTAACAGCCTCAAAATGGCAAATTTACAGGGATGGAGAACAGATTACTGGTTCCTCGGAATTAGGGATAAGAAAGGTGAGTGTGACTAAGGAACAGCATGAAGGATCTGTGAGGATATGATGGACTAGCTGGTATCTTTTTTTGTTCTTGTCTTCCTTACCTGGAAACAAACCTACAAAGCGACAATGAGAGCAAACCCAACTGAGTTCTGTATCTTGATTGACTGTGGTTGTGGTTACATGAACCAAACACAGTACGTACACACACACACACACTCACTCACAACTAAGTACATGCAAAACTGGTGAAATCTACAAAAGGCTATGTACTGCACCAATGTCAATTTCTTGCTTCTGATACTGAAATTGAACTACAGTTATATGACATGTTACCACTAGGTGAAACTGGATAAAGGAAATATGAGATCTCTGTACTAGTTTTTATAACTTTCTATGAGCCATTTTAAAATGTAATAACTTTCTTTTATGAGTCATTTTAAAATGTTAAAATGAAAAATTAAGTAAAATAATTAAATAGCCTTGCGTATGAAGAGGTTAATTATAAAGAATGGCACACCATCTGAAACACAGTAATAAAGGCTATTGAGCAGTTTTATTATATCAACTAATTTGAAACCAAAGTTTTCTGCACCAAATTCATACAACTATTTTAGAAGAAGGTATGACAGTGGTGGCAAACCTATGGCATGTGTGCCACAGAGGGCCATTTGTATCATTGAAAGCTCTAAAAGGTTAGCCATCACTGAGGTATGACAAGAGCTAAAATCCTCAAGCTTGGTTACCAGACACTACAAGTGCATATGGTAAAAGTTTTCTGAGACTTAAAATTATTCAAGTGAATAGGGTAGTAATGTACAACATAAATGGCTTCACATTCAATTTATTCCTAAAATCTTTTTTGTTGTCATTTTTTTATGGTTTTATTTATTTTGTTTTAGACAGGGTCTCACTATGTAGCCCCTGCTGGCCTTGAACTCACTCACTATGTAGCCCAGGCTGGCCTCAAACTTGCAGCAATACTCTTTCCTCAGCCTCCTGAGTGCTGGGATTATAGGCCTGCGCCACCATGCCTGGCTTCTCCTAAAATCTTTAACTTAAATTTCCACATGGCCTAAAGTTCTTAGCATACAAAAATTTTTTACATCAAATAATATCATATGATATAAAATGTTACCACCAGCTGTGTGAATGCAAATTAATGAAAAGTCAGAGCTGGGGATTTAGCTCAGTGGTTCCGCCGCCTGCCTCGCAAGCACAAGGTCCCGAGTTCAATCCCCAGTGCAAAAAAAAAAAGAAAAGTCTATCTCAAGGCTATATTCAACTTCATTATATAATCACTTATAAAAAATTATGTGTAATCTTAAAAACAGTAAAGCAAATTTGAAGCTTTTATGGTGTTCTACAGCAGCTGAGTCTCTACCAAAAATTCTAAGGTGGAAAGATTCTACTAGCAGCTGTAAAGACTTCAGGAAGCTCCGAGCTGTCCAGTCAGCTCTGTAGAAAAGACCAAAGATCAGCTGCTGGCAACTGGACCCTAATTCTTCAAAACAGCCTCTTCTCTGGCCTACAGCCCCATCAAGAATACTGTGCGTGTGTGTGCGTGCGTGCGTGCGTGTGTGTGTGTATGCGCGTGCATGATTAATAGTCTTCTAGTGTGGTGGGTGTGATCCTGAAATAGTTTCCTCCAGTAAATGTTACTCTAACAGACTCAAAAGAACAGAGAATAGAAAGCTGTGTGGAATTATCCATCAGCCTGCTTTTCTGCTTCCCACAGAAAAAGTGCCTTTAATTTTTCTCAGCTTCAGTAGGCATGAGAATGTCTATAACCATTCACTGCCATTGTCTACACTATTTCTGTGTTATACAGGTTATCTGAGAACCAACAAACGAGACAACCATACACAACCTGGCCAATATCAGCATGGAAGCCCTTAAAGTCTCTTCTCATGGACCTTCAGATTTTTAAAAGTAGGATTTATTGGCAGCACTTTCATGAAAGGAGTTGAGATATAGGGTCCTTAAGCATATTACAGCAAAAACTGTTCTAATATACACACATCCTCCCTGCCTTAGACCTTTCTAGTATCCTTTTCTGATCTCGTCTTTCTTTAATGTACTAAATCTTCTGAGTGAACACTGAGTCAATTCTAAAGAACCCCAACCACTGTTTCCTTTTGCTTTTCAACAAGTGAAAACTTAATGAAGTCCACATACCATACTGGTAGCTCAATGAAGGTGACTGTATTCCCTGGTCACAGATATTGAACAGAAGATAGAAGTTGTGGCATGGAAAGTTACTTAGTTGAAAACAGTATGCCAGATTTGGGCAGATTCTTGAAGACAAATTATATTGTTTGTTTAGAATATACACTATAATTTCCTTTTCTTTTTTTGTTTTTGAGACAGAGTCTTGCTACGTGTTCCAGGCTGGGCTTTATGTCTTCCTTTCCTTTCCCCCCAGTACTGGGAATCAAACTCAGGACCTCACACTTGCCAAGCAGGTGCAGAGCCACTGAGCTACATCCCTGACCCTTATAATGTCTTTTTTTTTTTTCCCTGGTACCAGGGATTCAACCTTGCACTTGTGAGGCAGGCATGGTGCCACTGAGCTAAATCCTCAGCCCTTACTGTCTTCTTAAAAAACATATTTCAGTACCCAAATCATAAAATTCAATAACCTGAAAGTCCCAGTTTACTAAAGAATTAGTGTGGACCACATTTGCAAATGCACAGAAATTAAACTTAGCCTAAAGAGGAAAGAATAATGTCTCTAACTTCCTTACTACTCAACCTGTGTTCATCTGCATGATTGCTTTGAACCCAGCAGCAACACCAATCCCACTAATGACATTATGTGAAAATTACCCATAATGCCAGGGCTGAAAAAAACCATCAGTGCTTTGGGTTTACTGTGATATAGTGAGCAATGAGCACCAGCTTACGGCAGTATGAGACGATGCTCCCCCACTGCAGCAAAGAGCACTGTATCTTAGCCCCAAAATCTCAGCTCCCTGCTAGACATTGCCACCTAATCATCATCCTAGCTTCTGCCCCAAACCATCAGTCCTTCTAGCCCTTATTTTCAGTAACACAAACATTTCCCCAATTACTCAAGTTAAATCCCCTGAAGGAGCTGGGATCCTCTCCATCTTTATTCTATAATACCTCTCACATTCTTTCTTCCTTCCACCCCTTTCCTACCATCTTATTCAAGAAATTATTCCTTAGCTGGGCATGCTGACACATGCCTGTAACTTATGCCTGTAATCCTAGCATTCTGGGAGACTGAGGCAGGAGGATCACAAGTTCAAGGACTTACTTAGCAAGACCTTTTTCTCAAAAAATAAAAGGACTGGGGACACAGTCTTTGGTTCAATCCCCAGGACCATGGAAAAACAAAGGGAGGAAGGGAGAAGGAAAGAAGGGAAAAGAGAACAAGAAAAGGCATGAACAGGAAGAAATTATACTTAAATTTCTTGGGACTGGGAATGTAGCTCAGTGGTCGAGGGGTTACCTAGCATGTGCAAGGTCCTGGACTATATTCCTAGTACCACTGAAACAAACACTTAGGTTTCCCAATGGGGTCTTCTTAAAGTCCACTTGACCAAATCCATCCTCCAAAGCACAGCCGTGAGCAAGTTACCCACACTTTGACAAACTGCCTACAGATTTTGCACTGTAGCCAATACAAACCTATCCTCATGAACTCAGACAAGCCCCAAACACCTTCCACAAGAAGTTTCTGGACACCAGGGCTCAGGTCTAAGGATTCTGAATATCTCTAAGTTCCCTGTGCTTTCAATTCTTTGCCATCCCTTCTTTCTCCACAGTGATCAACAATCAAATCTTTGAAAACAGCTTATGGCCTGTTCTCATGGGCAAGCAGAAGCAGGCAATCGTATCCTACAGCATAGCCAGCCCTAGAGGGAAATGAAGCCCAAGAAAAAGGGTAAGTGGAAGCAATACAATAAAATAAAATAGAAAATGGAAAGTAAATAAACTCCCTGGGCCTGTGGTTACATGGGGACAAATGCTGAGATAGTAAGCCCAGAGGAATTTCATTTTGAAAGAAGACTATGAAGACTTTAGGACAAATTTTGAACATCTTACTCTTGGAAATTTTCATCCTCCAGTGGATAAGAAAGCACATATATAAAAGAAAAGTTAACATTAACTTGCTCTACTAAGAACATAAAACAAATACTGTAAGAATTCCAAGTTAAGGGCTGGGGATTTAGCCCAGTGGTGTCACCGCATGCCTCGCAAGTACAAGGTCCTGAGTTCGATCCCTGGTACCAAAAAACAAAACAAAGAATTCCAAGTTAAGAGCTTGGATAATGGAAGAAGTCAGGATTTTGAACTGTTTCTCAAAGGAAAGCTCAGGAAATAACTCAACTAGTTTGGCTGGTACAGAAAAGACCAAGACATAAAACAGCTGCGAGAGAGTATACAGCTCTTCCAGAGTTCTAATCCACTTTTCATGTGTATTTTTGGTTTCATCTCCCTGTCTGCATAGCCAATTCAGAGGTCAGTAACCATCACAATTTGTTCATCTACTAGCAAATGTATCAGTCATGCAGAAAATGCTGGCAACATTTTTACTATATTTAATCTCAGAATAGTGTAACATTGAGGTGCAATCAAAATTGTTAAATACTGGTATTAAAAACATCTAAACTTCCTTAAAAGTGAAGAAATAATAACCCACATATCAAAACAAGAATTATTAAATATCCAGAAGCTTTTAGGAACTGCTTCATATATTTTTCAAAACTAGGTCTCAGAATTTAAAATTTAAAAACTTTTAACTGCTGACATCCTCAAAAGGAGCAGGTTAAAAAATGTGGAAAGTCTGATAAAGTGATAAGCTGTTTGAAAACAGCTTTTACAATCATTTTTTAAACAGGAATTCCTCTGGGAAATGAAAATTCCTCTCCTAATCCCTTTAAGGGCAATGTAATATTTGAAACAGGAACAAGGACATTTTGCTTCTACATAAGTTCACGTGTGAATCATTTACAGTATCTTCTATATTATACAGCAAGTAGAAGACGGAACAATTTCTATCAAAAAAAAGGAGGCCAACATTTTGGATTTATAATATATCTTTTCTAGAAACTTATGCAAAGAAGTTTCAGTAAAATGCAATTAGGGAACTTCAAGGTTTTAGCTGACAGTGATTACTTAACTGCAGCTTATTCCTCTAAAACGAAACTACCAGAACTCCTCAATATCAGTTTGCTTGTAGCTAAACCATAGGTTTACACTTCAACTTGGAAATGCTAACAGGATGGAAGCGCAAACCTTTAATAAAACGTGATGACCATGGAGAGCGCCCTTGAAGCTTAGCAACAGAGGACTCAACCCTGAAGGATTCCCCCTCTGGAGAGGGAAGGCAGATTTGACATATACCTCAGCAGCAATTCTAAAACATAGGACTACATTTTCCGTAAAAGGTGGGAGTTGTAATAGTAGCATACAGCAGACACCAGCCCACTAGAAGCAGATGGAACCCACCAACTCATTTTACCCAGACCTTCAAAAAGGTACACACAACAAACAAGGCAGATCTGAATGGATGAAGCTAGGAAAAGGTTCATGCAAGATTACAAATTGGTGATTTCATTTGTGTACTCTAGCCCTCAATGTAAAACAGGAGCTAAAAAACTGACAAGCAATTTGAAAGCCAGTTTTCCATACTCCAGCTACATACAGACACAGACACACACACACACACACTCACACACACACGAACATGGACACTGGTCCAAAAGCTTTACTTTACAAAAGAAAAATGACTCAGTAACCTATCCCAGCACAGAGGCTCCTCCAGAAGGGAAATTTGCTGGGCACATTCCCAGCTTATGTACATAATTCACTAGGGGTCAGGTAAGATTCCATTTTGTAAGACATGAACTTTAAACAGAAAGTCACTAGTGGTGCAACATTCACTTATTAGCATAAAGCTACCCCTACAATGAAAACCACTGGCTGCCTCTGCCAGGATCACTTTACAGTGAGAATCCGGAGATCGGACCATGAACTCCTGGAAAGTTCTATCAGGGCTCAGAACAAGAGCTCACCACTTCCACTGGCCTAAACTTAGCTGTCACCCAGTCCTCCCCGCAGACAGCATGGCTAATACATGAAATTTTTTAAAGTAAGAATTAAAAGATTGGCCAAAGGATCAAAAGTAGGCAATGCCTATCAGGGCTCCCTAGATCCCTGTCTGGGATTGGGGGAGGGGGAGGGGCATTCTGGATGTTTCTATTCTTGGCAAGGAAAGCACCTCCAGGTCCTGAACCATCAAAAGGCAGTAACGCAATACGTTACCCCGTTACCGTTCTCGGGAATGCATGATACGTCTATGCTAAGGAATCTCCCAGCGCGGAGTGATGGGGATGACGATGTGAAGGACTGGGTGAAGGGGGCAGGCTGGATTAAGAGGGATGGGAGGAATGATCGGATGGTTAAAGGGAGCCCGGGGAAGGTATGGACGGAGAGGGGGTAGGTGTGGATGACTAAGGGAGGTGAGGGGAGGGTGTGCCTGTCTGAGGGGTGTCTGGAGCAGGCTCGGAGGCTGAGGAGGGTTGGGTGAAAGTGCCGGTGGCTTGGGATGGGGGGGATATCAATCCTCCAAGGAGCAGCCCGGCAGGTGCTCGCCCACCCCCAAGCCACAGGCCCAGCACGAACTCACCCCACGACTCCCTGGTTGTAGTTCCTCCGCTTCCACGGGGTCCCGCTGTACACGCCCCCGCCGCCTTCTGCCCGGCCGCCCCCCGCAGCTCGCACTCCGCTGGGCTGCAGCAGGCTGTAGTTGAGTCCGTAGGTGCTGGCCTTGTTGTCGCGCTTCCGCTTGTTGCTGCTGCCCGAGGCCGGGTCGGCTGGCTCCGCGGTGGGCACGGCGGCCGAGGAGCGTGGGGCCGGGGCCGCCAAAGGGGTCGGGGTGGCCGGGGGTCCCGAGGCGGTGCGACGGGCCCAGGCCGCTGGCTGGGGGTGGTTGTTGTTATTGTTGGTCGTCTCCAGGGGTAGGAAGTCCCGCTGCTCGGAGGGCCGCGCGTGGCCAACCGGCAGGCGCTCCCCGGAGCGGAGCATACCGGCTGGGGCTGGGGCGGGGGCCGGGGCCGGGGCTGCGCCGCCGGGGCTGCCGGTGCTCCCGCCGCTCGCGCCCGAGGCCGTGCTGCTGCTGCTGCCGCTGCCGCTGCCGCCGCCGCCGCCGCCGCCGCCGCTGCTGTGACAGTGGTGGTTGAAGTAAAGGTTCCTCAGCCCCTGGGTCGTCTCCCAGATCTGCATCCACAGACTGTTGGACGGTCCGAGCTGCTCTGGCTGGAACCAGGCGATCCTCGGATCCATCAAACGGCGGCGGCCACTGCCCCCGCCCCTCCGGCCGCCTCGGGCGCCCTCGGCCTCCGCAGCCGCCGCCGCCGC
>NW_004624757.1:6491730-6503799 GCF_000247695.1 Heterocephalus glaber
CCGTGGTCGCCGGGTCGCCCGGCCCCGCCGTGGAACGCCCGACTCCTCCGTCCCGCGGGGGACGGGGGGGGAGAGGGGAGCGGAGCGGACGCGGCGGGACGCGCCTGCTCCGTAGCGTCTTCACTGCTCCGGCCCCGGGGCGGTGCCTGCGCCGGCTCCGCCCCCAGATCCGCCCCCAGATCCGCCCCCCCGCCGCCGCCGCCGCCGGCTGCCGGCAGCCCGCCGGCCCGCACCTCGAGACGGCGCCGTGCGTCACAGACACGGCGCGATGGCCCCGAAACCGCCTGACCCAACTGTTCCCGCGCCGACCGCGGCGGGCCCTCGTACCTCTGTTCCGGGACCCCTGACGCGCGCGCCGCCGCCGCCGCCGATCTCCCCTTCCTGACCGCTTAGGCGCAGAGAACGCACGAGGTCGCCGCCGACACCGCCAGGAGAGGGGCCTGTGGGAGGGGCCGTCCCGGCCAGGCCCCGGCCCGCCCCGCCCAGGCCCCGGCCCGCCCGCCCCTCAGGACCCGCCTCCTCCCGCAGCTGCCACCTCACCAGCCCCGGATCATTCCCCCGCCCCACCCCGCCCATTCCCCCACCCGCCGACTCCTGGGCTCGCCTGGACGCTGGCCCTAGCTGGTTTCCTGAAACGCTCTTTGGGTTGGGATGGAGACACTAGCCGATAGGGGAGAGAACGCACCGCACTCCTCGCTGAGCCATACCCGGAGACTGCCTGCCCGCGAGATGGGCTGCGCCCTGCCCTGCTGGCCTCGACCGGGGTGCGTGAGCCTCAGGCCTGGGCCGAGAGTCTCCTCTCCCCACCCGGAGACTAGGGACTGACGCTGTCTTGCACAGCTGGACATGATCTGCCTTCCGGTGGGGCAATCACTAACCCCGAGCCATGGGCTCACACACTCAAAATCCACATTACACACATATCCACATACAGATGCGCAGACACGCAAGGTGTATAAAGAAACCGTGATTGCCCAGAGGTGTACCAACAGCCTTACAAAACCTTGTAGGTCAGTTTCTTCACTAAGAAAACCCAAAACATTTTAAACCTGGAATGAGGACCAATTGTTACTATCAGAGTTATTCCACAAGGTGATTATTTTTTGCATATTTTTCAAATCGGGGTGGGGGGCAAGGAAAAGAATTTTCAGTATTTAAATGAAAGAGAAAAAAAGAGCAACTGAGCACATTCCATATGTGCCTTTTAAAGTTGGTGCAAATTCCGGAGCAAGTCCGTGACACCTGATTTTGGCCTTCTGTTGCAGGAGCTCAATATCCTGGAAAGTATTTTTGGCAAAGGATGAAAAACTATTTATCAAAGAATGAAGCATTGCTTTACCTTTTTTTCTCGCTAAAAGAATAACGTGGCCATAAATCCAAAAATTACACAAAAACTTTTCAGGACGTTGGTTCATTTTATGTATTTGTTGATGTTGCTGCACTAGAAATTAGTATTAAAGCTTTTCTCAAAATAAAATTTGATGTGTACTAAAGAATTACATAGCCAGGAAAATGAGTAATATTTTTTATACTGTTCACATGAACAAAACCTTTTTATAGAAATAGGTTTCACTGGATGAATTCCCATTTGTTGCAAAAGTTTAAAGGAAAAGCCAAGCTTGTGGTGCACACCTTTCATCCCAGCGCTCTGGAAGGCTGAGGCAGAAGGATGGCAACTTCAAGCCAAGCCTGGACAATTTAGAGAAACACTATCTCAAAATAAAAAGGGCTGGGGGTGTGGCTCAATGGGAAAGCCATACACTGAATCCACAGCATCAGGAAAAAAAATTCTTTTGAAGGACTGAGAGTACAGCTCATGGTAGAATGACTGCCTAACATTGCAAGAGGCCCTGAGTTGAAAAGGGGGGGTGGGGTGGGGTTCAAACAAAAAAAATGGAAAGCTCAAGAAAACATTATCAAGGTCCCACTGTCCAGAAATACCCATTGTGAAGTCTTTGTTAAACATGCTTACAAAAATTCACTCCATACACAAACATGTTGAAGTGCAAGTATATATTCAGTCTGGGGTTTTTGGGGGGGTTTTTTTTGGTTCACAGGGATCAAACTCTGGACCTTGTGCTTTCGAGGCAGGCAGCAGAACCACTGAGCTAAATCCCCGGCTATATTCAGTCTTTTAATGTGTTTCTGAAGATGTCCAAAAATTTGTTAAATGCCATTGATATCTAAGACAAAAATAGTATCCAAAATTTGTAATAGTACACTCCGGAAATTAGGATTTATTATATTTGAGGGCTCATTTCTTCAGGCAAATGTTAAGAACTACTAAAGTACCATTGTCAAAACAAATGAGGGCCGGGGGCGTGGCTTAGCGGTAGAGCGCTTGCCTAGGCCACAGGGGGCGCTGGGTTCCATCCCCAGCACCACCTTACAACCGCGTCCCCATTGCATGAGTTAACATATATGAAAGTACTTTGTAAACTGAAATGTGGGCTAAAAGGCAAGACTTCAGTGTTTTCACACGACCACAGGGAATGCTGACTGGTTAGTTCTGCCTGTAATGGCCATTTTTCAAGGCATTCAGCAAATCTTGGTAGAATGTCTATCATCCATGCATAGCGGAGCTAATTGCTTTAGAGAAGGTAAATAATCAACCTTTGGCTGCCTTCCAAGCATTTACTGTCTGGTTGGGGAGGCAAAAAGAGATAAATATTTAAACCGAAATTGGAATTCCTTTAATTAATTCAACAAATATGTCTTGAGCAATTATTTTATGCCAGATTCTGAGGACACAGCAGTGAACAACACTGATAGGTCCCTACCTTTGTGGACCTTGTAATCTATTGGGCAAGGCAAGCAGATAAAGTCAGAGAGTGGTAAATGCTCTGAAAAAAGAAGCAGACTAAAGGGATAGTAGCAGTGACTATTTTTAGAAGAGCTGATCCAGGAAGACAGCTCTGAGGAAGTGATATTTGAGCAGGGACTTAAGTGAGGGTAATGGGCCATGACCATCTAAGGAATGATCTCTTGGACAGAGGGAATAGCAAGTCCAAAGGCCCTGAGGCAGGAACATGGTTCAGGTACAAAATGATAAGGCAATACGATGGAGTGTTGAGTGTGCGTCATGGTATAGAATCATAAGGTATGTCTTCTGGAAGTTTCCTAAAAATTATTCAGCCCAAAGGAAAACATGTATTTCATATACACAAAAACTACTCATCTTTCACAACAAAACTGCAAAAGTTCTGCCTCAGAGTAATCTACTGTGGCATCCAAAGGGACTATACTAATTTCAATAATCAATTTTACTCAATTTTTTCATACTATTATTTAAAACAAAAGAACAGGCATTTATTATATTTTTCAAAACCATCTGCATTAGATCTCTGAGCCAAAAATCATAGCGATCATAGATTCAGTCACTCTCCTCCACAATCTACTGTTCCATTCATTCTCTACATTCTTGCTCTGGTGGGGAAAATGTGGAATCGATAGTCCTGCATGCGTTACTGAAACACCAAAGTTCAGCAGAGTAAAATGTGAGTAGAGAGATGAGAAGAAACTTATCCAAGAATCACACCAATTTAAAATTGTTTTTATTTATTTATTAACTGGAGTAAAGCAGAAGGGGAATTATGTATGTAAACTACCACATGATATTAATATCATTAATAATTGCTCCTATAACTAAATCTTTGACAGTATGCGATTAAATTATTGTACTCTGGAGTTAATAAGAACCATGAAAAAGTTATATGGTAATTTTTTTTCAATGTTTAGGTTATAAAACGTGTACTAGATTTTGAGGGTTTTTTTAGATTGCAATGTGGTCATTTGTTTTAATAAATAACTGAGTTTGAATACTGACAGTCAGTCGTTAAGTATTCCATTTCCTACATTCCATTTTGTAGAACTTTGACAATTTTTTTTAAAGGTCTCACTCTACCATACTCTTAAGTGAAATAAATCGGACACACATATTTAAATACCGCGTTGTTTCTCTGGTATGAGAAACGGAAAGTGGAAATAAGAACTAAAAGGTATAATAGATATTGGGAAATAGGAAGAAAATGATCCAATGGGAAGGGGAACAAGGGAGGAGGGAGGGAGAAAGGAAGGGAGGGACAAGAAAAAAAGTGAAAATAGAAGGAAAAATGGAAACAAAGGTTTTGTACATAGGAAGAGGAGGTGACTTGAGGGGGGAGGGATAAAATAAAATTTATTTTAAAAAATAGAAAAAAAATAAAGAAAGGAACAACATTGTCTTCCAAGTCTAAAAAAAAATTTAAAAATAAAAAATAATGGGTGGAGGGGTGAAGGGTGCACAGGTAATGGGTAAAAATAAGAACCAAGATACATCATGTACAGGTACAAGCACCCAATGATAAATGTAAATGTATTGTGTACATAAAATGTACCAATAAAAGAATTTAAGCAAAACAATAAATAAATAAAAAGGTTTCACTCTGTAATTCAGGATAGTCTTGAACTCACTATGTATCCCAGACAGGCCTCAAACTTATGGTAATCCTCTTACCTCCTCCTCTGGACTGTGGAAATTAGAGGCTTATGCCACCACACCCCGCTTTTGGCAATCTTGTATCAGGTATTAACAATATTGAATTTATGCCACATTTTAAAAACTTGCCATTTTGCCCAAAATATATGTCATTGTACTGTTATTTTCCTCCTTTATAAATACAAAGAGGATTCCAAGTATGAACATCTTTTTCAATGAGACTTCAAAATAATAAGTAATGTGGAATCTTTTAAGACAATTGAAATTTCTTCTATTCCCACTGTTCTAGAAACAGTTGCTCAGGTTGCACAGTACTCTGAGGTCTTTGGGTGTGTGTGTGTGTGAGTGTGTGTGTGTGTGTGTGTGTGTGTGTGATGGTTAATTATACATGTCAACTTGGCTGGGACACAAGGTCCCCAGGTTAAACATTATGCTGCTCAGTGTCTGGCAGGGTGTTTCTGAATGAGATTAGCATTCAAATCAGTGACTGAGTAAAGCTGACTGCCCTCCCCGGTGTGGGTGGCACCACCCAATCCCTTCAGCCAATTCCCTGGAGGCCTGAATAGAACAAACCAGCTGAGGAAGGGGAATGTGGTCTCTGCCTGACTTCTGGAGCTGGGGCCTCAGTCTTCTGCCCTTGACCGCGATTTACAGCGTCAGCCCTCTGGTTCACAAGACTCCAGTCTTTTCCTGGGTCTCCAGTTTGCCGACAGCAGATTGTAGTACATCTCAGCATTTATAAACAAGTGAGCCAGTTCCTCTAATAGAAAACCCTATAAACACACACTCACTTATATGTCCTATTTTGCTTTTCTGTAGAACCCTAAGACAGATTTTGGTCCCGAGAGTGGTTTAGAGGAAAAGAATCTTATGGATGCATTTTCTAAGTAGTTCTGGAGTCTTAAGACTAGGATTTCTAACCTGATTAGATGTAAAGATGAACAACTCAATTTCTAGTAGTAAGGAGAGCTCTGATAGTCCACGGAGTGATCTACCACTAAAGATACAAAGAATACCTGTATTGGATACTCCCAGTCAGCTACAGTCATACCTTGGCACTCAACTGCTTTGAAACTCCTTGACTTTGGTACTTGATGAATTTTGACACAAAAAATTTGTCCTGGTACTCATTTATTTAGTACTCAGTGTGCAAGCTACAACTTGTTGACATCCATAGCTTTGTAACTACCCTTTTCAGCCAAACAATTTGTTTGGTACTTGTTTTTTGTACTTGTTGTGTCTTCCAGAATGATTTAATGATGAATACCATGGTATCACTATACTTACAAGAGCAAAAAAACTCCAAAAAACTGAATAACCATGTATATGATATTTGTGATTTTGGGGGGAAATATAATGAATATGATGTACTTGGCTGGTTGCTCTGAATGTCACTGGACAAAGTGGTACAAGAAAAGGGTGGACTTATAGATTCAAATTAACAGATCAAGGTGTGCATAAATGATCTAAGAGCGTTTCTGTGGGCCCTGAAGGAAGTTGACCTCCTGTAGGTAGAGGGCTAAGACCGCTGAAAATCAAACACAGCACCTCACCCTATACAATAACAAGGCAAATTGAATTCCCAGCCTCCCAGCCTCCCAGCCTCCCAGGTGTCTACTGTTAAAGTGGTGGTGTTGATTTGGAAGAATCTGATCCTGTAAGTTGGAATGGGTTTGTTAGGGAAGACCCTGATGAGGGAGGGACATTGAGTCCCTAAATTCTGATGGGTCTTCACTGCCTGTGGAAGAGGCTTCCATACCTTCAATGGTATTGATCTCTCTGCCACACGGTTCCCTGCAGCTCAGGGAGTTAACTGTGCATTGCCTAAGGAAACTATAATGGCCTCCCTGAAGCTGATCCTCTTTAAGACCCACTTGGCCTCCCCTCTTTACTTCTAGGACTTCTTCTAGGACTCAAATCCCAGCAAGCCCTCAAAGGTGAAGTACAAAGTGTCAACCATAAGGAGGTGTGGTACATTCCAAAGAACTGCCTACATTTTCTAATTTATACAGACAGAAATGGAGGAACATGTGTAAGAATGAAAGGGGCTGGTGATTTAGCTCAGTGGTACCGCCGCCTGCCTTGCAAGCTCAAGGTCCTGAGTTTGATCCCCGGTACCAAAAAAAAAAAAAGAATGAATATTAAAGGTGTGGGATATTAAAGGAGCACACACACACACAAAAAAAGGAGCACAAAGTTGGATCAGGCTGAATTTACTGATAGGGGCTCACTAAGCAGTTCAGTTAATGTTGCAGTTCAGGGAGTTAGAAAATGCTCTGTTTGGTTGATTGCTCAAACATGGACCAGATTGAGCAAATTGAAAATGACCTGCCTTGGCTTCATATGGAGGAACGGATTCAAAGGCGTACAGAGATTGGGATGCTGGTGTGGAATTATCATTTAAGACCTACTCACCCACACTGGGTGGGTCCAATGGACAAGCTTTTAACAATATTGTTGGGACTAAATTTGTGAAAGGAACTCCTGCACCCTTGATGAGTTCTGTGATTGCTCTTCTGTGTAGCCCAGGCCTCACAACAGGAACTATGGGCACAGAACTGGGATACCTAATGCTTTGGAAGTATTAGACCTCAACCCTGCCCAGACTGTCAGGGGCCAGGCTTGGGCACTCAGCCACCAAAGGCAAGGTGGCCATGGTTACCATAAATGCCAGCAGAATCACAGCAGAAATAAGAATAATCTTATTCATGCAGGACTTTAGTGTTGGCTAGTTCATCATGATATTCCTAGAAGTGAAATAGATAGGATGTTGACTAGATTCTTTTTTTTTTAACCAATGACAAAGTTTATTTGAAAAAGTAAAAGTGAAGAGTGAGGGAGAAACCAGCTCTGCAGAGCAACTTTGGGCCAAGTAAAAGAGGAAAACGCAAGATTAAAGTACACCCTAGAGGACACAAGGCAGGATATAGTGAGGAAAGCCATGATATCAAGCTCTTTTTGGTGTCTGTGTATCTGTGTCCTTTTATACTGTCCAAATCTCAAAGAAACCTGCAAGCCATTCTACATATGGGTCCTGAGAGGTGGTGCTGGGATCCTATGCCTCAGGCTGAGATGTCTGTTAGATTCTTACTTGATCTGTATAAGCAGAAAGAATTCTGGGCCAAGTAAACAAAAGTCTAGCCTGGGGCCAGGGATTTAGCTCAGTGGTTTCATTGCCTGCTGCACAAGTGCAAG
Source organism: Heterocephalus glaber (assembly GCF_000247695.1). The sequence goes on from NW_004624757.1 coordinate 6,499,403, forward strand.
GACCCGAGTTCGATCACCGGTACCCAAAAAAAAAAAAAAAGGTCTAGCCTGAATCATAAAAACAGGGACTTATAGCCCCTTAAAGAATTCCTAGACTTCACCCAGTTTACAGATTCAGTACCCCATGAATCAGGGAAGTCCTGGTCCCCTTAAGGAAGGACACCAAAAGCAACCAAAATTTATACTGTTAGTTCTCCCAGTCTTCCTCAAAGGAACCTATGGTCTTTTGCTAGGGTAAGAGTTCACTGGGGAGAAGGAAATAATCAGATCTTTCAGGAGCCACTGGGCACTGGCTGTCAACCAACACTATCCTAGGATTCCCATAACTCCACTGTGGCCTACTGATGAAAGTAGGAGCTTACAGGGGTCAGGTAATCATAGAGTTTTAGCTCAAATCTGTTTCACAGTGGGCCCACACATCTTGTTATTTTCTCAGTTACAGCATGCATGATTGATATAGATATGCTCAATACCTAGCAGAATCCTTAAAGTGGTTCCCATCCCTTTGGAGTGAGGACTAATATGGTAGGAGAAGCCAAGCAGAAGCCAAACTAGGAAACTTGCCCCAAACTAGGAAAACAGTAAACCACAAGCAATAACACATCCCTGGAAGGATTGCAGAGATTAGTGGCACCATCAAGGATTTAAAGGTTGTAGAAGTGATAATTCCCAGTACATCCCCATTCAGTATGTCTATTTGGCCTGTACCAAAGACAGATGGATCTTGGAGAATGATAGTAGATTACCATAAGCTTAACCAGGTGGTGACTCCAATTGCAGCTGCTATACCAGATATGGTTTCATTGCTAAACACATTCTCTGGCACCTGGTATGCAGCTATTGAACTGGCAAATGTCTTTTCCCTCCTTTCTGTCAATAAGACCCACCAGAGTAGTTTGCTTTCAGCTGGCAAGGCCAGCAATAAACTTTCAATGTCCTACCTCAAGGGTATATTAATTCTCTAGCTCTATTCTATTGTAATTTAGTTCACAGAGAACTTGATCACCTTTTCCTTCCCAAGATATCACACTGCTCCATTACACTCCGAACATGGTGATTATACCTAGTAAGCATGACATAGCAACTACTCTGGACTTACTAGTAGAGAGGTTAGATATGCATGAACTGCATGTCAGAGAGCAGTAAATACACCTCACTAAAATTTATGGACCTTCTACTTCTGTGAAATTTCTAATGGTCCAATGGCATAGGACATGTTAAGATAGTCCTTCTTTTTTTTTTTGTTACCGGGGATCGAACTCTGATCCTTGTGCTTGCGCAGCAGGCAGCGAAACCACTGAGCTAAATCCCTGGCCCAAGATATTCCTTCTAAGGTGAAGAATAATTTGTTGCATCTGGCCCTTCCTACAAGCAAAAAAGACCCATAATGCCTAGCAGGTCTCTCTGGATCTTGGAGGCAATACATTCTTCATTCAGGTGTGATAGTCCAACAGAGGGGCCTAAAATGCAGGGTTCTGTGCAGGGTGCTCTGCTACTGAGCTATATGACCCAGCAGATCCAACAGTGCTTGGAGTGTCCGTATCAGATAGGGATGCTTTCTGGAGCCTTAGGCAAGCCCCACAGACAAATTGTAGCACAGAACTTCAGGACTTTGGAGAAACACCCAGCCATAACCCACAGGCACTACTCTCCTTTTGAGAAGTAGCTCTTGGCCTGTCCTTAGACCTTGGTAGAGACTGAATACTTAATCATGAGCCACCAAGTTACCATGTGACCTGAACTGCCCATCATGAACTGAGTGTTATCTGACCCACTGAGCCATAAAGGTGGGCATGCGCAGCAGAACTCGATCATCAAACAGAAGTGGTATATACATGATAGGGTCAGTGTGGGTTCTGAAGGCACAAGTAACATAAAATAGCCATGATCCCTATTCGTGTTACATTCCCTTCACTTTCCCAGTCTGTACCCATGGTCTCAACAGTAGTTCCCTCATGTCATCTGACAGAGGAAGAGAAGCCTCCAGTCTGGTATGCGGGTAGTTCTGTTACCAGTTTCTGAGGTTCTGGGGTCTCCTTTAGAGGTGTTTTCTAGGGTTTTTTTGGTCCCAAACAAAGATTTGATCAACACAAGTACAAAAGGTAGAGGAGTTTTTATTAAAGGTAGGAAAAGAAACATGCTCTGCAAAGCAAGTTTGGGCCAATTAAAAGTAGAAAAAGAGGGCTGGGGATTTAGCTCAGTGGTTTCACCGCCTGCTGCGCAAGCACAAGGACCTGAGTTCGATTCCCCGGTACAAAAAAAAAAATGAGAAAAAGAAGTACACTCTATAGAGTGAGCATGGACCACTGTCAAAGAGAGAGCACAGTAGCCTCAAATTTAATGGTCGCTGTCATTTTGTACCTGTCCTATCACAAACCTGGTAGAGCTCTTGTGAGAAGAATTAAAGGTAGCACTCTCTGAGTGGTTCCACATGCAGAGCCTTGGGAACTGTTCCGCACATATGTCCTGGAACTTGGTAATTATAGGTCATGCCCACTTACCTAGACAGTTTGCCATGCCCTAATCTCCTGCCCCAGTTCTGCAGCATATGTGGGTACCACCTGAAAATGGGCAACTGCAGCACCACACTTCCACTCTCTGACCTTCCTGAAGGGGTTTGTCTGGATCAGGTGGTGGACCTATGCATGGCATGCATGCCACAGTGGGCTGTTTGTTATCATTGAAAGCTCTAAAATGTCTAGTCACTGGTCTAGATGCTCAGGGACTTGGAAGGAATATGATAGGCAAAGTGATGACAAAGAAATATGTAAATACACCTCATTGGAAAAAAAAATCTAAGAAGATATTTATGTCCCATGTGAATATTATAATCTGAGGGTGACCTTCACAGAGGAAGACTTTAATAAGCCAATGGATTGAATTAGCTTTCTGTGACACCAGTCAGCCTTTTCTGAGCCACCTCTGTCATTGCCAACGAGGCTCATGAATGAAGCAGTCTTGGTGGGAGGGATAAAGATTAAACATGTCTCAGCAGCACAGACTTCCTCTCTCCAAGGCTGACCTGGCTGTGGCCACTGGTGAGAGCCCAGTGTGCCAGCGCCAGATACCAACACTGAGTTGCAGACATTCCCTAGGGTAATCAGCCAGCTTGATTACACTAAACTGTTTCTATCATGAAAGGGCAACATGTATTCTTACTATAATAGATTTTTATTCTGTGTATGAATTTATCCTACCTACATATAATGCCTCTATCCAAACCATCATTTGTGCAATTACAGAATACTTTATCCAATGTCATGATAGCCTACACAGAATTGCTTATGACCAAGGAGCTCAAATCACAGCAAAAGAAGGGCAGCAATGGGCTTCTGCTCATGGAATTCCTGGGTCTTACCATGTTCTCCACCACTTTTAAGCAGCTGATTAGTTAGAAGAGCAGAATGGTCTTTTGAAGACTCAGTTAAGTACTAGACAAGTGGCAGTGCCTTGCAAAGCTGGGATAAGGTTCTTCAGAATACTGTGTGTTCTGAAGCAACATCCAAATTATGATGCTGTTTTTCCCATAGCCATGATTCACAGGTATGAGAATCAACAAATGGAGCTGGGCGTGGTGGCACATACCTATAATCCCAGCTAATCAGAAGGCTGAGGCAAAAGGATTGCAAATTTTAGTCCAACCTGCACAATGTAGTGAGATCCTGTCTCAATATAAAATAAGTAAGTAAATAAAAAAGCATGGGGATGTAGCTCCATGGTATAGTGCTTGCCTAGCATGCATGAGGCCCCAGGTTTAATTTGCCATACTGGGCTGGGAGGGGGAAGAAGTGAAAATGGGAGTACTTACTCCTAGAGACCTACTAGCAAAACTTTTGTTTTCTATTCCCACAGCCTTATGTTCTGCTGGCCTAGAGGTCTTAGTTCTCAAGGGAGGAATTCTCCCATCCAGATATAGAATGATTCAATTGAACTGGAAGTTGAGACAGCCCCCCAGCCACTTTGGACTCTTTAGCCCACTGAGTCAACAGACAAAAAAGAGAATTTTGCAATTGCTGAACTGATTGATCCTGACTACCAAGGGCACCCTGGACTCCTACCCCAAGAGTACTCCAAAGTTCCATTTGGAAAAGGACCACTTTGGACCACTATGGCAGGGGAGGGAGGTAAGGAAGAGTATGTCTTCATTAGAAGAGACCCCTTGTGAGAGAAGGTGAGCCAGTCCCAGCACCTGGAAGGAAACTCCCCTGCCACCATCGCAAGCTCCTAGGGCAGAGAAGGTTAGCCGAGAGGGAACCAGAAGCATCCCCCCACCACCACCATGGAAATGAGAAGACACATAAACAAGCCTCAAAAACAGACTTCTGGATCACCTACAGCAACCCCAAAGGGAAACGAGATGGAACAATCTGATACTCAACTATCTGGATTCTCTGAAC
>NW_004624757.1:6515116-6532053 GCF_000247695.1 Heterocephalus glaber
TAGTGTGAGAAACTGAAAGTGTAAATAAGGACTAAAAGGTATAATAGATAATGTGAAATAGGAAGAAAAGGGGCAAACTAGAAGGGGAAGTGGAAGGGGTAGGGGAAAGGAAAGAAGGGAATGGAATCAATATAAGAAAATGAAAAAATGGAAACAAAGTCTTTGTAAATAGGGAGGGACGGAAGGGTTGAAGGGAGGGCAGGGGAAGGGGGAAAAAGTAACAACCAAAGAGATTATGTAAAGGTGCAAATTTCCAATAATGAATGTCATTATACTGTATACCTAAAATGTACCAATAAAATAAAATTTAAAAATAAAACATAAAATCAAACCTAGAATTTTTTCTGCCCCAAACTCTTCCTCTCCTGTCTTCTACATCTAAGTAATGAACACTCCATTCTTCAAATGGCTCAGGCCCAAATATTGCCATTACCCTTAATGTTTTTTCCTCTCTTCCCTCCAGCTCCACCTTTAGATGACAGCTGCCTTCTTTCTGGGAGATGTACTGGCACTATTTGGGGCCAAACTACCATTGTTTCTTGCTTTGATAATAAAGAACGGTCCCCCTGCTTCCACCCAGGCCTCGCTTTCCTCTTCTCTTACCAGAGTGTGACAGCGAGGATAGCTGTCAGTCTTAGCAGCTTAACAACCAGGGAATTCAGAGTTAAAAAGTGAACCAGCTGGGGACTGAGGGTTGGGCTGAGAGCTTGCTTAGCATTGAAGAGGTTCTGGGTTCAATTCCCAGTACTTAGGAAAAAAAAAAAAGTGGACCAGTTTTCGAGGCTGTAGCATTAAAATAACACTCCAGGAGACAGGAGGATGAGAAGTCAGCTCAGCCTTCAAACACCATGTGGTCAGCAGAGACACTAAGAAGCCAGAGCCAAAAAACCAAGATCATTAAAATCAAACCCACTGAGGCAGGGAAGAGATCTGCCCTGCTCCAAAGCTGAATTAAGAATTTCCCCCATGATAAGGGAGAAATTCTAGGTCATAAGGGACAAATGTATGCGTAGAATTGTCAATAAAGTAACTTATATTTCTCTTAACTTTATTAGTGTTTCTCCCCTGCCTTCGGTTGCCTGGTAGCTCCACATGGCACTCAGAGAGATCTTCAGCAGCTCCCCAAGGCCCTGCCTAACTCAGCTCTGCCTCCTCTCTGGCCTTGGGCCCTGGTCCCTGGTTACTGTACTCCAGCCAGGGTTCTTCTTGCTCTCTGGAACTTGCCAGTGTGGCCCAGACAGGGCGTCAGGAGCCAGCGTCCTCTCCTCCCAGCTCTCTGTGTGGCCCCCTCGAATCTTCAGTCCCTGCTTCAGTGCTGCTGGTACCAGAGGCCTCCCTGACTCTCCTCTTCCATAACACCCCCCCGCCCCCCTTAGGCTCCCTTCCATCGACTTGGCTGTCTGCTTTAGCACTTGTTTCCAGAACCCAGCATCTACATATTTGTCTATCCACTTGTCCTCTGTCTTCCCCCACTGCAATGGAGGAGCCATGGAGCAGGGGCTGGGCTTGCATGGCTGTCTCTAGGGCTCCCCAAGCCCACTTCCTGGTATGCACATCTTTGTGCTGTTCCCTCTCCTTGGTGTGGGTGGGACCCCAGGGGATGGGCCAAAATTCCCATGATTGTTGTCACCTTGGGGAAAGTTCCATCTTGCTAGCAGATGGCCTCTCCCTTCTGCTGTCCTGGAAGGGATTAGCTGCCATTTGTGACCTGCTTAAGGGCAGCCTCTGGGATCTCAGGGCCTTTGGCTCACAGCTGGTGAAAACCCCAAAGCGACTGGGGCATGGTGGCAGCCCTGTAATCCCAGAACTCGGGATGCTGAGGATGAAGAATCTCACGTTTAAGGCCAGCCTGGCCTACCTAGTGAGACTCAGTCTTAAAAAAACAAAAACAAAACCAACAAAAAGGAAAAACTCCAAAGTGCCTCTACTATCACCAGAAGGAAGTAAATCCTACCAATGAAAGGAGTGGGCAGGGAAGCAGATTAGTCTCCAACTGGGCGTCTACCTGAGACCAAAGCCCTACTGACACCTGGACTATAGCCCTTGAGAGGCCAAGGTAGGGAACTCAGTGCAGTGGTGTATGGGCTCCTGACCTGTGAAGATTGAGTGAGGAGGGCTGGGTGTGCATCTCAGTGCTGGAGCACTTGCCTAACATGCGTGATGCCATGGATGAGAAACAGAGACAGAGACAGACAGGGGGAAGGAGGAGGAGAGAAGAGAGAGAGAAGGAAAGAGGGGAAGGAGGAGGAGAAGGAAGGAAGGAGAAAGAAAGAAGAAAGAAAGAGAAAATACACGTGTTTTGTCTTAAGCAGCTAAATTAGCTTGTGTTAATATGTTACACAGCAATAGAAAACAAATATGGCTTGTTTTGTTCTTTGGTTTATCCTGAGTACTTAGAACAGGATCCAGCATACATTAGGTCCACAATAAGTACTAGTAAATGAATGGATTGCTATGGAAAAGCAAAGTTGGCTACAGCGTTATAATGTTCTCCTTGTTGTGTGTGTCTATGCATATAACTACATAAACATAGATTATCTCTAGAAGGGCATTCAAGAGAGTGAGAGAAGAAAAGCATGCAGCACATGCCTGTAATCCCACCACTCTGGGAAGCTGAGGCAGAAGGATTGTGTATTTGAGCCTAGTTTGGGCAATTTAGTGACTTAGTGAGACCCTGCCTCAAAAAAAAAAAATTTTAAAAAGGGCTGAGGATGCAGCTCAGTGTAAAGGCCCTGGGTTCAATCCCCAGAACAGAAGGGGGCGGGGGAGAAAACTAAAGAGAAATCTATGAAAAAATGGAGACTTATTTTATACCCTTTGAATTATTTAGATTTCTTATACTCTATAAAGGTACCACTTAAACACACACAAAAAACAAAATAGCCCCCATAAACCAGGAGTGGTGACACCCACCTGTCATCCCACCAGCACTCAGGAGGCTGAGGCAGGAGGATCACCATGAATTCAAGGCCAACCTGGGCTACATGAGTTCAAGGCCAGCCTGAAGTACAGAGTGAGACTGTCTAAAAAAAAGCTCCCATGATTTCCAATTTTAAGGTTTTCTAATAAAATCACTTCTTCAGCTCTTTTTTCTTTCCTTGGACCACTGTCTTCCCCTTCCAAGCATCCTGGTCTTTATTCATTTCCACCTGATCCCCCTCCAGGATGCTCTGCAGTGATCATCCTCAACAAAAGAAGAGCCACAGACAGAATCCAAGATGTTTTGAACTTGCACATCATGCTTTGACAACCTCATAGAGAAGCAAAAGACAAATTTCATTTCTTGATAGACATGTGTAAAGCAAAGCCACAAGGGCCTTTCCTTTATTTATTTATTTATTTATTTATATTTTCAGCAGCATTGGGGATTAAACCCAGGGCCTTCACACTGAGCTACATCCCCAGTCCTTTTTTAAATTTTAAATTTTGAGACATGGTCTCACTAAACTGCCAAACTGCCCTGCTGGGACTCAAACTTGCAATCATTCTGTCTCTGCCTCCCTCCTCCCCCCAGAGCTGGGGTTGCAGGCAGGTGCCACCATGCCAGGGTAACAATGGTCTTTTCAAAGATAAAATGCAAAAAAAAAAAGCATGCTAGAATTTTTTTCCCTGTTGCTGTTGTGTAACCAGCCTCACAGACATTTCACTCCAGCAAAATCTGAATAATACAAGTTACAGAGTTATGGGACAATCTCACAGTAAGCTTTGAAAAACGTGGCCAAAATAACTAGGGAAGGGGTAGCAATTTCTGTATTTGTTTGGTTGACATGAAAAAGAAAATCCAACTAAGGCAAATGGACAGAACTCATTACACAGGGAGGGAAACTGAGTCAGAGAGTACAGGGCTCTGGAGGTCACGCTTGTACCAGAAATACAAGTGTCCAAGGTTATCACAGACACATATTATCACATCATGTTAGTGGAACAGTTTCAAATTTACAGCCCCTTATCTGCTTTGAAACTAACCTGTATAACCAACATAAAACATTATGAGCACCGAGTGTCATGGTGCACGCCTGGAATCCTAGCACTTGGGAAGCTGAGATCGGAGGATTGTAAGTTCGAGGCCAGCCTGGGGTACATAGTGAGACCCTGTCCCCAAAACAAAACAAGGCATAATGAAAGTCATTTCTTTTTTTTTTTTTTTTTGGTACCGGGGATCGAACTTGGGTCCTTGTGCTTGCGCAGCAGGCAGTGAAACCACTGAGCTAAATCCCTGGACCTGAAAGTCATTTCTTGTTAGGGGGACAGAGAATATTTGAGACACAATGAGAGGGATGTTCTTGTGATCACACTTATTAATTCTCAGTAATTATCGAACGACAATGACGCCAGAAACACATGATTATTGACCTTGTTCAAAGTTCTAAAACTAGATCTGAAAACACATGAGCATAATTAATGTTTAACAATTAATCAGCATCTGGAACTGATGGCTAAAAACAGTTAAGTTATAAGATATACAGCCTCTTAGGTCATGGTGTATGTGTGCTGTGTTTGTGAAACATGATTTCTCACACGTGGCAGTCTGCCTACATCACTGCTTGACCTGATCAAGCCTCACATCTTGTTTTTTTGTTTGTTTGTTTTAGTACTGGGCATTGAACTCAGACCTTGCACTTTCAAGGCAGGCGCTGGAACCACTGAGCTAAATCCCCAGCCCCAAGCCACACATCTTGCCAGTCCTAGGAAGATCAAAAGCTATGCTGAGGCCTGGGGATGTAGCTCAGTGCCTGGCAAGCGCAAGGTCCTGAGTTTGATCCCCAGTACAAAAAAAAGCAGCGCTCAACCTCTTGGCCAAAATAACATCATCTCCCAAGAACCAATTGGTCACTTGACTATATAGCTGTCTTTGCCATTCACTCATTTTACTAATATTTAACAATGGGGGTCAAAGAGGCATAAATCAGAGGCTTATTCACAGTCCATTGGTCCATGAGTGTGTGGTATGTTTTCTACTTGATGCCACTGTGGCCAAATCCAAATCCCCCTCCTTTTTTTTGAAACAGGGCTTCTCTATGTAGTTCAAGCTGTCCTTGAGATTCCTATGTAGCCCAGGCTGGCTTTGAACTTGTGGTGATCCTCCTGCCTCAACCTCCCAAGTGCTTTACACATGTTAGGTAAATGCTCTGTCACTGAGCTACACCCCTATCTCTCACATGCTTTTTTCAAATAACTGGAATTTAAGCTCCAGGAGTCACATAGGATGTGTAACTCAGTGGGGAACATGAGGCTCCTGATGACACATTCTCAGACTCTGAAATGATGAGGAGGAAAAATCTAGTTCAATATCCTTCAAAGAACAAAAATTGTGCATCTTTCCCACCCTCCCTAACAATGCCAGGGACACATATAATAACCACTTTTGTTCTCTAACTGTCCAAATCCTTTTCACACTGTGATCAGGAAGTTGAGAAAATTTCACTCTGGTGGAAGCTTATGTACATTGGTGATATTATGTGACTTAGAGTTCATTTTCCCAAGTGACTGCAAATTAAATGCCTTGTCATCAAATATGAGAGATCCCAAACTAATGTTCTCTTACCTTTATTTCTCTTAGAGCCATTTCAACCCATGAAATACAAAGGAAGCAAAGGGAAATGGAAAGTGAATAAGAAAATGACTTGAAATGCTCCTGTGGAATGGAACAAATTTTCACATAATATCATATAATGGGTTTTCAGGGACAGAGAGGAAGGAGAAAGCATTCATTCATTAGGGGTGGAGGTGTAGCTCAGTGGTAGAACTTTTGCCTAGCACATGTGAGGCCCTGGGCTTGATCTTCAGTACCACAAAACAAATAAACAGGAGGTACTCCACGTGGTCTTAAACTGTGTGCTGTCCGCCTCGCCCTGGCCAACTCCACCAGCTTTAGCTTCCTTGGGTTCCAAGACAGAAGAGCCGTGCAAGCTGCAAGAGTTGTCAGCCCTTTGCGGCCTCCAACAAGTTTCTTGGCTGGGATTGCTAATGCTGGGAACCGCAAGATCTAGATTGGCCTCATCTACTGTACCTTCTATAGGCCAGGAGGGCTGTTCTGTTGATCTGGCAAGGCTCTGCAAATCTTGGCTGGGATTGCTAATGTTGGAAACTACAAAATCTAGGCTGGCCTCACAACGGTGTGGTGTGCAGTTTGGTTCCATGCTTGCTGGGAAAATAGGAATGACTGAGTCATGTGTCTTTCACACAGAGGCTAACTAGAGCTTATTTACATGGTGGCAGCATGTGAGGCAAAATAGGGTAAATACTAATGTGCAAGTGCTGTTCTTTGCATAATGTTTGCTTTGCTACTATCACACTGGCCAAAGCAAATCACAAGGATAAGTCAAAAATTTTAATGGGTGGATATTAATTGTCTTAGTCACTTTCGCTTTGCTGGAACACAGTAGCTGATACCCACAACTTAAAGGAGGAGAGGTTTATTTTGGCTCATGTTTTTAGTCCATGGTCTGCTAGCTCAAAGGCAGAAAAGCAAGATGGAAGGCCCTGGGTGAAGGAAAGCTGCTCATGTCATGGCTAGCAGGAAACAGAGAGAGAAAGGAACAGCCAGGAAGGGAAATAAACCCCTCCAGATCACACTCTCAGGGACCCGCCATTTCTGACAAGGCCCTACTTCCTAATAGTAGGTTAGTTATAGTGTCTTCATGCTCCAATCCTCTTCCAAAAGCTCCACCTATGATGCATGAGGCCTTTGGGGAACAGTCTTGAACTAAACCATAGCACTAACAAATGGCTACAGAAATATGTAAACAAATCAGGGGTCATTATTGCAATCCAGCTACAAGCAAATATGCATACAAGTTCACTGTTATCCACCTAAAAATAGTAAGCATAAGTATACAGTTCTTATACTAAGAGTAAACTGCTAGGCAAATTAATATTTTATTGATTTATTTGACCATTTAACAACCAATTCTCAATCTAGGGCATGTTTTAGAAGAACATGATATAAAAGTACAAAAATTTGAGTAGTTATAAATATATTCTCATAATAGGAAAATATAAATTACAGAGGGGTATGACTTAAGTCAAGCTTTTGAGATATTAATCCAAAATGAAAGTTATTCTTTTACTTTATAATAAAGATTTAAAAATCCAATATACTAGTAGAATTGTAAAATACCTATTTAGTTATAAATTATCAACATGAAACACAAAAATACATTTTACAATTTAGTAAAATTGAAAGACTTCTGTATGCACTAGATATTTACAACTACAAAGCAGAGATGCCTTAATTAACTATAAAAAGCTTTATAACACTGAGAAACTATCTTCGATTATCTGCCTTAAAATTACATTGTACTCTATTTCCTTTAGTTCTGAATTATAATGAATTTACTGATCAAAAATAGAAAAACCATTGACACTCTGATTTGATCATTATACATTATATACATGTATTGAATTATACTATGCCCCATAAATATGTACAATTGAAATAATAATGTGAAAAAGAAAAATCATAATGTGAAATAGAAAGAAAAGGTCCAAAGGTGTACGGGAAGTGGGAGGGGTAGGGGAAAGGAAAGAAGGGAAAGGAAAAAATATGAGAAAAGGAAAAATGGAAACAAAGTCTTTGTAAATAGGGAGGGGTGGAGGATTCGAAATGAGGGCAGGGGAAGGGGGAAAAAATAAGCAAGATACATCATGTAAAGGTACAAAATCCCAATGAGAAATGTAAATGTATTGTATACCTAAAATGTACCAATAAAAGAATTTAAGGAGAAAAAAACACAAATAAACAAATCTGTTCATTAAATGTTGCACAAACATTTGAAAAAGGCTCAACTTCAAGCCTACATTAAAATTAGGTATTTTGGGGGCTGGGCATTTAGCTCAGTGGCATCGTGCCCCCCTTGCAAGCACAAGGTCCTGAGTTCAATCCCTGGTACCAAAAAAAAAAATAGGTATTTTTTTGTGTCTAGCAGGTTGACAAAAATTAAATGGTGTGGTAAGGAGGTGAAGGGGACAGGTGTGTTCATTCTGGACAAGTATACAGTGGAGCACAAGCTTTGGAGAATTATTTTGATCCCATCTCTCACATTCAAAACCTGCATGTCCTTAGACCTGGTGTATTTTTTCACCTGCTCATGCCGACACAGCAGAATACCACAGCAAGTTACCTTCTCATAGTTTCCGAGGCTGGAAGTTCAAGAGCAAGGTGCTGTCAGGGTTGGTTTCTGGTGAGGGCTCTCTTCCTGCCTTGCAGAGGGCCACTGCTCTGTGCACACGGAGAGAGCTGGGGGAGAGAGGGAGAGGAGGAGAAAGAGAAGAAGAAAGGAGAGGAGAGAAAGAAAGGGAGGGGAAAGGGAGAGAGAAGAGAGAGGCTATTCTGAGGACTCCTGTCCTGTCAGATTAGGGCCAAGCCTTCTGACTTGTTTAAGCATCGTTACCTCCCCTAAAGGCCTCCTCTCCAGATGTGGTCACATTGGTGGTTAGGGCTTCAGCCTATGAATTTGGATGCATAGGTTCAATTCATAATTCCAGCAAATCAAGTTTTAGGAATTTATTCTACATATGTGTCTGCATATGTGCACAAAGATCATTAAATAAGAATGCTTAAAGTTGCACTGTCGGCAGCAGCCAAGAACTATGAACAATCTAAGCATCCATCAAGAGGGAACTAGTTAGAGAACACCTGTAACCCCATCTACTCCAAAGGCTGAGCCGGGAGAATCTCAAGTTCAAGGCCAGCCTGGGTAACTTAGTGAGCTCCTCCATCAAAATAAAAACAAAAAGGGCTAAGGATACAACTTAGTGGTAGAGAGCTTGCCAAGCACACACAAGCCCCTGGGTTTAATCCCCAGTACCAAAAAGGCAGCAGCAGGGGTGCTGCGGGGGAGTACTAAGCAAATAAAGGCCCATTAATAATACAACTGTCAATGGGGCGTGACAACAAATGAGCCAGCATTAAACACACTGACGTGAGGAACTCACTAAAATATCCCATGAAGTGGGAAAAGCATGGTACAAAAGCAGCAAATAGACTATAATCTAATTTCTGTAATAATCATAATAAAATGTTAAGTGCCAATATTTTTTGGAAGAATTTACAAAAAAATTTGGCAGTCGGGGCTGATACGGAAGATGGGGAAGAAAAATTTGTTTCTTGACAAGTGTGGTAGCAGATGCCTATAATCCCAGCACTTGGGAGGCTGAGGCAGGAGGCCTGGGCTACAGAGTGAGTTCAAGGCCACCTTGAACTACATAGTAAGACCCTGTCTCAGAAAAAAAGTTATTAAAAATATCTTTAGGAAGAAAAATAATCAATGCAGGGTGGTGGCTATTTTCTGACCATCATGACAAGTTCTTGCAGCTGTGGACAGAAGGACAACAGAAGTTTATATATTATATGTATAGTATATAAACAGAAGAATATATATTATATAAACAGAAGTTTATATATTATGTGTCAGCATCCAGCTGAAGAATCCACATTAAGACATCCAAGGTCTTTTGTTTTGTTTTTATTTTTGAGTCAGAGTCTCATTACACAGCCCAGACTGGCCTCCAATTCACAGTCCTCCTGCCTCAGCCTCCTGAGTAGCTGGGACTACTACAGGTATTGGTCCCATGCCCAGCTCAAGGTGTTCACAGTTGAAACCTACTTTTTTTTGTTCATTGAGGTGAAATTCATTAAGCAAAAAAAAAAAAAAAATCACCATTCTGATCATTCAGTGTGCAAATGGAAAATTCACAGTACTATGCAGCATTACCTCTATCTCAATCCAAATGTGCTCATCATTCCAAATGGAATTGTCGCCTCCCTCAGTCCCTCCAACCTCTGGTCTGCTCCCTGTCTCTGTGATTTGTCTATTTCAGATATTTCATAGAAATAGAATCAGATAAAAGCCTTTTATGTGTGGCTTCTTTCAGTTGGAATACTGTTTTCCAGTTCATCCATTTTGTAGCATGTGTGGGTACTTCATTACTTTGTATGGCTAGATGATATCCCATGCATGAATACATAAACCGTTCTCTCTCTCTCTCTCCCCCTGGTACTGGGGATGGAAGCCAGGGCCTCAGTCAGGCTAGGCACGCACTCTATCCCTGAGCTACACCACAGCCCTCTCCATTCATTCCTTTTGTGGCTGGCTTTTAGTTATTGAGAAGAGAGCTACTGCTATGAAAATTTCTGTACATGTTTTGATTTGAAGAACTGTTTTCAGTTCTTTGGAGAATATATCTGGCATTGGAATTTTCAGGTCATGTGGTCGTGCTTGCTTCGGCAGCACATATACTAAAATAGGTCATGTGGTCATTCTATGTTCAACTTTTTGAGGCTGAATATTACCTTTTATTGTGTTTATTTTAAAAAATTGTTTTGGTTTTTTGGAGACAGGTTCTTACTATGTAGTCCAAGTTGGCCTTGAACTCCCAGTGATCCTCCTGCCTCAGCCTCCTGAGTGCTGAGATTACAAGCATGCACCACCATGCCCAGCTCCTTTTATTGTGTTTAAATGTAACTACACTCCATGAGTGGCACCTCATCAGACAGGATCTTGAAAGTTCCTTCATACAGCTTCTCACTGACAATAGATATTATTTATCTTCATGAAAACAGTAACTTGAGTTTGATAATATGTTTTTCTTGGGCCTCTTAGATGCCTTGTATAAAATAAACAATATTTAAGCTGGTGCACTCCTATAATCCTAGCACATGAGAGGTCTCTCAAAAGGATATATGTATTCTCTTGATAACAGTAATATTTTTAGCCAGGCATAGTGGTGCAAACCCAGCACTGGGGAGGCTGAAGCAGGAGGCAGGAGGACTGCTACGGGTTCAAGGCCAGTCTGAACTGCATAGCAAAACCCTGTCTCAAAAAACCAAAAAACCAAAACAAACAAAAAAATTCCACTAATATTTTTAGACAAAACACAATGGAATGAGTAGCAATTATCTTAATTTTAGAGCCAGTAGTTTATTTTTTTGATGGTTTAAAAAACACTATTGAACTACTTCACACCCATCAGGAATTGAGCTGGGAGTGTAGCTCAGTGGTAGAGTGCTTGTCTAGCATGCTCCAGACCATGGGCTTGATATTCAGCACTGAAAAAAAAGTTAAAATGGTAAATTTTATATTATATGTATTTTACTACAAAAAAGCAAAGGAACACACGTGCACACACGTACATGCAAGCACACAGAGAAAGAAATATACATATGTATCTTTATAAAAACACATAGTATCTTTTTAAAAATACTAGATATAAATTTTGTTCTGGAACAACAGAACAGAACTTTTTTTTTTTTTTTTTTAAGTACGGGGCTAAACCCAGGGGCTTAGCACTATGCTACATTACCAGCCATTTAAAAATTTTTCATTTTAAAACAGGGTCTTGCTAAATTGCTAAATTGCAACTGGGCATAGTGGTGCACACCAGTAACCTCAGCACTCAGGAGGCTGAGACAAGAGTTATCACCATGAGTTCAAGGCCAGCCAGAGCTATATAGTGAGACCCTGTCTCAAGAAACAAAACAAAAACAAAATCAGCATGAAGTTAGTTTTTTGGACCTCAGAATACACCAATAATTTTGACTTTTATGATGAAAGATTTCCCTTCTATATTTCCTTCCTGTGTAGTTGGCAACAATTTTTGTGACAGCACATTTTCCCACTTTTTTATAGTTCAGACTATGTTGTTCTAATCTTAAATACATCTAAATATAATTGAATACATCATCCAATTAATTTCTAATAAAAAATGTGTGCTGGTTTAAGCAATGTTTGACTGTGTAGAAGGAAATTAGTATGATAAATGGAAACAAGAATTATTTTCTATCCTCAGGCAAGAAATCTAAGATAATTGCCCTGTGCATTGACAAGCACTGCTCCATCGGGTGGCAGTGCTTACAACTCTTACACACAGAATGTAAATGTGTGAATGTATTCTTGTTTGTTTCTTCCTTACACACGCTCATTTAGAAAAATAAGTAAATAGTACTTTAAGGGTATGTGCCTGTGTGCGCGTGTGTGTGCATGTGTCAAACATTCCCCAGAAATTAACATGGCTTTGTCTCCTCTTTGACAACCCTGATCTACAGAAAGCCCTCCCCCCCCAAAAAAAGAAGAAAGAGAGAGAGAGGAGAGAGAGAGAGGTAGGAGGAAGGGAGGAAAAGTGGGCTAGGCTGGGCATGGTGGTGCACACCTGTAATCCCAGCACTCGGGAGGCAGATGCAGGAGAATCGCTGCCAGTTTGAGGCCAGCCTGGGCAGCATAGTGAGTTCAAGGCCAGCCTGAACTACATAGTGAGACCCTGTTTCAAAAAACGAAAAACGAAAAGAAAGAAAGAAAGCAACAAAGCAGGGGAGGTGAAGAAGGAAAAGTGCTTTAAAGGTGCAACTCTAAGGAAAATGTAGCACAGACATACCAGTTCCTTCATTTGTTCCAATACTACCTGTTCCCCGAAGTATCCAATTTCGTTTTCTGCGCTCCCTTATTTGAAAACAGTCTTTGCAAAAATTCGTATGTCAAAAATCTTTAAAGGGGCACAGAGAACTGAGAGCTAAACAGTGGCAATCACCTTTCAGAATTTGAAAAAGTATGAGTGTTAACCTGTATATATGATCGTTAACTTTAGAAGAACTTATAAGGTAAATAAATGAATCTGATGCTGGCAAAATGGGGGGATGGATGCTGGGGATGTAGCTCAGAGGTAGAGCACTTGCCGAGCATTTGAGAGACTTTGGGTTCAATCCTCAGCACCGCGAAACAAAAACAAACCCTTTTGCTGTTGTTTAAACAGTTTATCATACACATGCATTGCCAGTTTGTTGTTGATGCTGTTCTGAGATAGGGTCTGGAAATGCGGTTCAGGCTGGTCTCGAACTTACATTGTAGCCCAGGCTGGCCTTGACCTCACAGTGATTCTCCTGCCTCAGCTTCCGGACAGGTGGGAGTTACCTGTTTCATTAAACACTTCAAAAAGCAGAAGGAGGCCAGGCTCAGTGGCACATGCCTGTTATTCCAGTTACTTAGGAAGCTAAGAAGTGGGAAGATTCAAAGTTCAAGGCTGGTGTGAGCAATTTAGAGAGGCTTTATGGAAAAGTAGGGGAAAAAGGGTGTGGCGAGGTAGCCCAGCAGTAGAGCACCTGAGGGTTCCATCCCCAGAGGGGAAGGCATAGAAAGAAATGCTGCTTTTATTTTGTGGTGCTGGGGATCAAACCCAGGACACAAACTAAGAAAGTGCTCTACAACTGAGTTACAGTCCCAGCCCTCTTTATTTATTTGTGTATTTATTGGAGAATTTGAGACAAGGTCTCACTAAGTTTCCCAGGCTGGCCTTGGGCAGCCTCAGCCTCCTGTGTAGCTGGGATGATAGGCATGGGTCACTGTGCCCAGATAACTTATTACAATAGAACAATGGAAAATGTCATGTTCTGAATTTGCGGGGACTGACTTTACCTGATGATTTAAGGTGAAAGTCAAAGACTAAAGGTGAAGTGTTTCTATATCTTTAATATGGCTTTAAATATTTTTGGTACTTTATTCTGTTAAATTTTGAGATGCATTAAATTCGTGTACAAATTTTAGCCGGCCATAATGGCCATGCCTGTAATCCCAGCACTATGGAGGCTGAGGCAAGAGGATTGTTGCAAGTTCAAGGTCAGCCTGGGGTTCATAGTGAGTTCAAGACCAGTCTGAAAAGTCTGAACAACATAGCGAGATACTGTCTGAAAAAACAAAACAAAACAAAGTCATGCACAAATTTTAATGAAAATAATGGCATAATGTGGCATTGTCTATTTCATTATAGGGTGTAATATTTTAAAGACTATAATGATTTGAAACTTAATTTCCATCTTTGTATATTAAATTTTAAAAGAAAAAAGTGAAGATAATTATTTGAAACAGCTTTGTGAAATTCTTTTCTATACTTGTTCCATTAGATATAATTTAAAATGCGATTGCCCTCAAAACACATTCATTTTTAATTTAACATTATTCATTCAAAAATACTTATTGCTTCCCATTTCATTTAAATAAATTTAATTATATTTAAGTTAAATAAAGTCAGGAAATTAGTTCTTACAAATGAGAGTAAGAAAGTCTTTTTCCTGGCTTTGCTTTCACTAAATGGAAGTAATTGGACCCAAAAGCTTCTTAATTCAAAACAAATTTGTTTCTTTTCATGAACACTGCTGAAAATGTTAAAATTTCAGGGCAACTGTGTTCTCATAATTAGAGCTCCTATATAAGACTAGGGAGGATAAAAATACATTTATGTAAACACTGGAAACTACTTGCTTGCAATTTCTCACTGTGCATTAAAAAAAAAAAAGACTCAAGTTAATTCTGCTCACCAAAAGAAGAAAATGTTCAATTAAGTGGACCAAAATAGTTTCAATTTAAAAAATAGATCTCTCCTATTGGGCAAAAATTGAAAATCTTCCATTATATGAAAGCATTGTATTTTTTGGATTGGATAATGAAACTAATATACATTTTTAATCCAAAGAAGGAACAAGGTAAAAGAACATTAACTAAAACTTTGAAAATCTCCATGTTTGTTCAACCAACAAAAGCAGCAGGCAGCCTCTGAGGTTTGGGGAAAAGAGAAAAACCCAAAAACTTCCACACAAAAGGAAATTAAGATTTCATAGTCAAATGCTTCCTCAGCATAAAGTACAGGTATGATCTATCTAATGTGGACCTTATTTCCCCTCAACAAATAGGCCACTGCTCAACTGACGCCACATGCTACAAAACCAGAAGTCATCTCGGAATTTCATTTGCTCTCTCCTCCATGTCCAGAGGGTCACCAGTATACCCCCGGATTCAGTAAGAGCAAACTAACACAGTGACACCTTCCTTCAGCCCCTGCCTTGTCTCTTTTTTTCCTCTGGAGAATTTCTCTAAGACTGGTCTGTCTTCACCCATTTGTCTCCTCACCTCTCTTGCTCCAACTCCCTCCAATCTGGCTTCTGACCTGGTCACTCATAGAAACAGCTCTTTACATCCAAGTCATTAACCCAATGGCCATTTTTCATCTCTCCTCTTGACTCTAGCCTGCATTCCACACTGCATTAGTCAATTTTCTGTCAGGGTGACAAAATATCTGACTTAATGGACTTCAAATGAATAGGCAGGTTTCAGAGGTGTCGTCAGTTCATGGTCAGTTGGCTTCATTGCCTGTGACGAGACAGCACAGCATGGTGGGAATGTGATGGAGCAAAGCTCCTCACTCGGTGGTGGCCCGGAATCAAAAGACAGAGGAAGGGGCTGGGGTTCTGATATCCCCATCCAAGGGTATGATGATCCAGCTTCCTTCCACTAGGTTCCACTCCTAAAGGTTCCTCTGCCTCCCAGTAGAGCCGCAGGCTGGAGACCAGGCCCTGAACACATGCACCTCTGGTGACATTCTGGATCTAACTGCAGCACACACTATTGCTCTGAAGATGGCCCTTGCTTCCTTCCTTGGCTGCACTGATAGCTACCTACCGCTCAGCTTACTCCTGTTTGTTTGTTTTTGCAGGTTCACCCTCCCACCAAACCATTAAATACTAGATTTCTTCAATGCTTCCCCTCAATCCTTCTCCTTTTCTCTTTTTACCTCTCTAGTGGGTTTCAAAGTGTGTCACACAGATCCTTTTAAGGGGGCCAAAGGGTTCAGATTATTTCCTACCTACATTAAAATGTTACTTGTCTTTTTGTTTTGGTCCTTGGTGCTGTGGGCACTGAAACAATAGTGGATAAAATGCTGGCGGTTACTGCAAATCAAGGCATTGGCACCAAACTGAACTAATAATCATTGTCTTCTTCCTCACTATACACTCACAGGAAAACAGTCAGCTGTACTTAAAAGCCCATTTGATGAACTGGTAAAAATTGTTAAACTTAATATTAATATTAGGAGCTGGCAGTGTAGCTGAGTGGGATAGTATATGATTAGCATGTATGTGCAGGTCAGTGGGCTTAATCCCTAGCACCACACACACAAAAATGAATTTATTAAACTTTCATTCTTGAGTACATGTCTTTTTCCATATAGATATGTTACTTTGGTGCCATTTATTGAAAAGACTATTATTTCTCTATTGAATTAGCTTGCACCTTAGTGGAAAATCAATTGGTCCTATAATTATGGGTGCATTTCTGGACTTATTTTTCTTCCATTGAGGTATGTCTTTTCCTATGCTTATACCATACTGACTCAATTACTTTGAGGAAGTTTTAAGATGAGGCAATGTGTCACATGCACACTGCCAGCAGCACTGGATTAGCTTCCTCTTTCTTGGTCAGAGACACTGATTGGACCCATTGGTAGTGGGGGTTTGGGCACCTTGACGATGCTCTCTCCCTCTTGTTCCTGCTACTTCTCACTGGAATGCAGATGTACAGCAGCCAGTGGCCTCCATCAAGGGCCCCACTATCTAGGAGGCCTCCCTGGCTCCAGTCTCTCTACCTCCTTTGTCACTGCCCTCAGTAATCTGAACTCTTGTCTTTGGCAAAGGACACAAAGCAAAGCTCTTCTCTGAGGTTCCCCACTACCTCCTGCTGGATTTCCGTGAATCCAGAGTCATCCACTGTGTCTGTGTCACCACCTGCTGCACCTTTTCCATGACTGATCTGTACTCCATCAAAAAGATCATCTCGGTCGCGGGGAAGACGCCGAATCACCCTGCTGCAGACAGGCAGCCACCTGGTTCCACACTACAAAGACGCAGAGGACACCAGACCACCAGACCAAGGAACTGAGTCACGCTGCTCCCGGCCCAGAGTTAGGGGCTTCTGAGCCACCGTCCCACTGCTCCTGGTCCAGAGGAAGGGGCTTCCCAGTCACCATCCCTCCTGCTGCTCCCAGCCCAAAGGAAAGGGCTTTTGAGCCACCTTCTGTCCCGCTGCTCCTGGCCCAGAGGAAGGGGCTTCCGGGCCACCATCCCTCCCACCACTCCCGGCCCAGAGGTAGGGGCTTCTGAGCCGCCATCCCACTGC